>SJYV01037346.1:217124-231311 GCA_006410875.1 Neotragus pygmaeus | reverse complement strand
ATGGTCTTGATCCCTGTCTCCTGTACAATGTCACGAACCTCATTCCATAGTTCACCAGGCACTCTATCTATCAGATCTAGTCCCTTAAATCTATTTCTCACTTCCACTGTATAATCATAAGGGATTTGATTTAGGTCATACCTGAGTGGTCTAGCAGTTTTCCCTGCTTTCTTCAATTTCAGTCTGAATTTGGTAGTAAGGAGTTCATGGTCTGAGCCACAGTCAGCTCCTGGTCTTGTTTTTGTTGACTGTATAGAGCTTCTCCATCTTTGGCTGCAAAGAATATAGTCAATCTGATTTTGGTGTTGACCATCTGGTGATGTCCATGTGTAGAATCTTCTTTTGTGTTGTTGGAAGAGGGTGTTTGCTATGACCAGTGCATTATCTTGGCAAAACTCTATTAGTCTTTGCCCTGCTTCATTCCTCATTCCAAGGCCAAATTTGTCTGTTACTCCAGGTGTTTCTTGACTTCCTACTTTTGCATTCCACTCCTCTATAATGAAAAAGACATCTTTTTTTGGTGTTAGTTCTAAAAGTTCTCGTAGGTCTTCATAGGACCGTTCAACTTCAACTTCTTCAACATTACTGGTTGGAGCATTGACTTGGATTACTGTGATATTGAATGGTTTGCCTTGGAAATGGACAGAGATCATTCTGTCATGTTTGAGATTGCATCCAAGTACTGCATTTCAGACTGTTTTGCTGACCATGATGGCTACTCCATTTCTTCTGAGGGATTCCTGCCTGCAGTAGTAGTTATAATTGTCATCTTAAATGCAGGCGGCTGCAACCGGTGCATTAAGAGGGGCTGAGAGGAGCTATCCCACGTCGAAGGTTAGGGGCAGCCGCCGAGAGTGCCAGGCTGTGATGGTGCAGGAACAGCTGAGAGGAGCTCCCCCGCGTCCAAGGTCAGGGGCAGTGCCCAGGAGGGGCCACCACACATCCAAGGCCAGGGGCGGCAGCCGGAAGGGGCAACCCCACGTCCAAGGAGCTGTGGCCAAGGAGCTGTGGCTGCGCGGGCACAGGAGGTCCTAGAGGAGCTATCCCATGTTGAAGGTCAGGAAGGGCGGTGGTGAGGAGATACTCCTCATCCAAGGTAAGTAGCAGTGGCTGCACTCTTTTCGAGCAGCTGTGAAGAGATACCCCACGCCCAAGGTAAGAGAACCCAAGTAAGATGGTAGGTGTTGCAAGAGGGCATCTGAGGGCAAACACACTGAAGCCATACTCACAGAAAATTAGTCAATCTAATTACATTAGGACCACAGCCTTGTCTAACTCAGTGAAACTAAGCCATGCCCATGGGGCAACCCAAGACAGGCAGGTCATGGTGGAGAGGTCTGACAGAATGTNTCAGTGCATGGAGGAGACACATGTCTAACCAGAGAGGATACAGGACATCCTCTTTGCCCAAGCATAGGCCTGCATCTCTATTACTAAAGTATTGGAATCATGGTCACAGGCACTTGGACAGTGGCCTTCAGGCTTTTCCTCTGTTCTTTACAGTAGCATTTGCAGAATGTCTACCTACTATAGGAATGCGTGATACTCAACAAAAGCAAACCAGCCGTTCCATGAACCTCCCCATTCTTTCCTGAAAATTGCCAGCTAAGTCTTCTGGCTGATCCAGGAACAATAATTAAATGCAAAGTCCTTTACCAGAAAACATCAACACCAGACTCTATAAACTCTTTCAAGATCAAATATTTTTGTGGTTCACAGTTATTGAAATAGTCAATTTGTCTGCCCATGCCAGACTTGCTTCCTTTCAGTTCATTCTCTAAAACTTAGCCAGGAAGATATATATATATAAAATTTCTTTTTTTAAATATAAATTTATTTAATTGGAGGTTAATTACTTTACAATATTGTATTGGTAACTTAACTTTGAGCTTTCACTTACTTTAAGCCTTTAAATTGTTCCTTGGAATAAAGTCCAACTCAAACCTGGCTTGCAGGGCAGGGAGCAATCTAGCACTGGGCTACCCTTCTGACATCTCTGTAGATTATCCTCTTCTCTGAATACTTGTATTTCAGAGGGTAGTCTAAACCAAGTTTGGAAAGGTAGGCTGATGTTATATTGCTTTGTAGCCTGTAAGTCACATTAGAAGCCCCATTCCTTGACTTCAAAAGTCCAATGCCTTTATCCTATAACCCAATCCCACTCCTAAGTATCTACTCAACATATGTTGTAGTTCACCAAAGCCCTGCACAAGGATGTTCATAGCAGCAGTATGCATGTAACAGCTCCAAATGGCAAACAATTCATATCACCCAGATGAGCATGAATAAAAGTGGTCTCTTCTTTAAAGGGGAATACTCCACAGCCATGAGAAAGAAGTAACTACAGCTACATGCAACAACAGGAATGGACCTCACAAACAAAACTGGGAGGAAACTCGGATACAGAAGAAAGAATACAGGCTATATTAGTCTAAGTATACAAAGTACAAAAACAATCAAAACTAAACTATGGTATTATGAGTCAAGACCAGATTACCCTTGCAGAGAAAGAGGGCAGATTACTTTCTGGAATGGGATGGGGAGGAGGGTGGGCAGAGCAAGGTGGGGTGCTCCTCAGAGGCAGGGAGTACTATTTGCTGAGCTGAGTGATAGTTGCAGTTTCACTTTGTGAAACTTTATCAAGCCACACACAGAATTTGTGTACTTTTTCTGTCATATCACAATAGTTTACACTTTTGAAAAATTCTCTGCCTTCTATTTTGCATCTCTCCTTTCTGCCTAAATAATTTGCTCTTCCAACTTTTAAAATCCCTTCCTCCAGAAGCCCTTTCCTGAATTCCTCTTATTTTAACTAACCCTGCGTGTGTTCCCGCTGTTGTTCACTTATCTTAACAACTCTCCACATTTAATTACAACTACTTGTTGAATTAAGTTTTTGCAAATTGGCTTTCTCTCTCTCTTTAGGCACAATGTGAAAGTGCACACTGTTTAATAGAGGGCATGTAAAGGGAGTAAGATTTAATAATACTCTCCCAAAGGTAGACTGCCAGCCCTAACGCAGCACAAAAGACAGAAAGGATGAACTAGTGCTCTACTGCTTTGTAACAAATTACCACACGTTTAGCAGCTTAAAACAACACACATTTATTCTCTCAGAGATTTTGTGCATCACAAGTCCAGTTTAGCCAGGTCCTCTGCTCTGGGGTCTCACGATCAAGGCATAAATCAACGTGTCACGAGGGATGTATTTCTCCCAGTAGACCCAGGATCTTCTCCCAAGCTCACACAGCTCTTGGGTGAATTTAGTCCCTTGCCACTGTAGGACTGAGATCTCCACTTTCTCGTTGACTGTCATCCAAGGGCCACTTTCTCTCTATTCCTAAAGCCCACCCACCTTCCCTGTCATAGACTCTCTAGCCGACATCTCAACAGGGCAGCTTCCACAAGGCCAGCAAGGGAGAGTCTCTCATTTTAGTAGTCTAAGAGGGACTCAGACAATGCATAAGAATTTTGCAAATAAAATCTCATCTCCTTGACCATATAACATAACCTAATCAAGGTAGTGACATCTCATTACCTCTGTCATATTCTTTTAGCTAGAAGAAAGTCCTAGCTTCTGCCCACATCCCAGGGGAGGGATGATACAAAGGCCTAACTCACTAGGGGTTACCTTAGAATCCGGTCTACCACTGTAGGGTAGTATTTGGAGACTGAGGACCGTCTTACTAGCCATGAAACTGTACAATGTAGAGAGGGAACCAGCCTCCAAGATGGCACCTATAGTCAGATCCTTCTATAAACCCCTCCTATGCTGCAATGTTACCAAAATGCCAGTCCATGCACTCAACGCCCAGAGAGACCAAACAACACCAAAACATCAGAATTCGACGAACAGAAAGGTTTACTACAGGGCCCTGGAAAGTGATGAGTGGCTCAAGCCTAAAAAACCTCAACTCCCCAAAAGCTTTCAGCAAAGCCCTTTTCTAGGAAAGGGGAGGGAGGGGCAAATGTCTTGGTGTCAAATCCTTTGTTCTTGAGGTCAGGTGACAAAGTTCCTGCAAACCTCCACCAAACAAGTATTATTCTCTGTTCTGACAAGAAAGGGGAAGGTCCCAAGGCTCAACGTTCACCCTCAGTGCTCCAAGTCCTGGCTGAGAGGAGCGGGTCCCTGTGCAAGCTGGTCACCCTACCCCAAAGCGTTCACCCAGCACTCAGGCTGGGTCCTTCCAACCAGTGCCAGGCCTGGCTGAGGAGACAGATCTCAGCTGGCGGCACCCTCAGGGCCAGGTCCTCAGATCTCCCTTAGCCATCCTCGCTGAGGGAGGCAGGCACCCAGGGCCTAGCCAGCCCTCAGGCTCCTCGGGCCATCGAAATTGGGGTGTGGGGTGGAAGGTCCCACAGTCTGTGATCTACGCAGATGGCCGCTGCCATTAAGCTACAGAGACAGGGGTGGGGAAGAAGGTAACTGCCACCTCAAGGTCTGGGCCCGGCCAGTAGGTGGCCTTGGCCAGGGCTCTGGAGCCCTCCAGGGCACAGCCCCCAGCCTGTCCCCTGGGCCACCGGTCCCCTCAGCTCACCCGCTGGATGGCGGACAGGTGAGCTAACTGCCCCCTTAGAGGGCCGGGATCTGCCTCTTGCCTCAGTCTCCACCTGCAGAACGCCATCCCCTGACCGTTGGCCCACCAATGGTCATTTGGTGACAGCTGCTCACTGAGGGAGGGGCCCAGTGTGATGCTGACCAATGGCTGAGCAGGACCACTACTGGTCGCTCATGACAGTTGCTCACTTGGAGGAGGGGCCATTATTGCAGTGCCAACCAATAGCTGAGCAGGACCACTAATGGGTTGGCTCTGTGACAGATGGTTGCCTGGGCACCTAACAGTCACTCCTTGACAGTTGGTTGCTTGTGGGAGGGGCCCACTGCTGTGCAACCAATGGCTGAGCAGGATGACTAACAGTCACTCCTTGACGGTTGCTTGTGGGAGGGGTCCACTGCTATTCTGACCAATGGCTAGCAGGACCACTAACGGTCCCACTAACTCTGTTTGGTAACAAAGTGGGTGTGGGTAATGGCCTACAGCAACAGCCACATGCTCTATCTTCACGGAGAATTTTTCCTTAATTTATTGGCAAAGGCAAGAATTCTATCACCTTTAATTTATTTCTAAGAAAATAAATGGTAATATTTCTTTAATAGGAACACTTGTAGCTGAGTTTCTAAAAATGGAGAAATGGGAGTTTGAAGTGCATCAAGTTCTAACATAATTTCCAAATTCCAGATCTCTGCACAAATAATTATGAATAATTTTAAACACTTATTTATGCTTGTATAATGGAGAAGGAAATGGCAATCCACTCCGGTATTCTTGCCTGGAGAATTCCATGGACAGAAGAGCCTGGCGGGCTACAGTCCATGGGATTGCAAAGACTCAGACATGACTGAGCGACTATAAAACAGTGCATGTATAATATACAAAATCTACTTTTTCCTGTTTCACTCAATTATAGTTTGGTTGTTTGTTTTGAGGTATTTATTCTATGGTCTACTCCAAGATCTTATGTCTTTCAGCATAGAACAGGGGCATAAGAAGCAGCTTAACTCCTTCTACCTTCGTGATCTTGGATAAATACATGAACTCTTTTGTTCCACTTTCTTTATCTGGTTTTATGTTGAGAGGCAAAATAAATTCTTCCCCAAGAAGGAATATTATACTAATTCTTAACTTACCCATCACCTTCATCAGTCAGGGTTTGATTATTCATCCATCTCTGTAGCCATTAGGATTCAATTGATAAGAGAAGGCCAACCAGGCAGCAATTCTTATTTTACACAAGACTTAGCTAAGATGTGTGTTAAAATGAAGATTCCTGGCCTTGTACTCAGATACTCTGATTCTGTAGGACTGAGATCAGCTGAAGAGTCTGAATTTTCACTCAGATCTCCTACGGAATTCTTAAGCACAAGGTCCTGAACATATTGTTGAAATGATAAACTGAAAAAGCTGCAAATAGGCTTTGAAAGCTAATTTTCCATACCAACTGATATGGGAGCAGAAAACAAAATACCATATTGGGTAACTATAGTGTTGGGAAAAATTAGGGTTAGCCTGGCCCAAGTGGCAACTATTAAGAAAATAAAACAGGTATAGAAGAGCTTACTCATTGCAAAAGACCCTGATGCTGGGAAAGATTAAAGACAAAAGGAGATGGGGGCAGTAGAGGATGAGATGGTTAGATAGCATCACCGACTCAATGGATATGAATTTAAACAAAGTCCAGGAGACAGTGAAGGATAGAGGGGCCTGGTGTGCTGCAGTCTATGAGGTTCCAAAGAATCACATATGACGTAGTGACTGAACAACAACCAAGTGATCTAGGCACAGCAATTGCAGAGGTTAGAAGAAAGGCAGTAGCTATTTAGACAGTGTACTATGAATTCTGCCAAAAGATGCTTCACTTCAGAAATCAATGATTTTAGCTTCACTACAGTGGAATTTCAGAGAAGGCAATGGCACCCCACTCCAATACTCTTGCCTGAAAATCCCTTGGACGGAGGAGCCTGGTGGGCGGCCATCTATGGGGTCACACAGAGTCAGACACGACTGAAGTGACTTAGCAGCAGCAGCAGTGGAATTTGCAAGAAAAAAATTGACAAACAGCTTACTAAGACGTTGCTAAATGTATATTTCAAAAAAGACACTGGATGTAACAAAAACTGATTTAAGCCATGACAATAGAATTAAAGGCACTAAGGCAGTTCTCAGACTTAAGTAAGTTTATAAAAGTAAAATATCTGAATAATGGGAGATGAGAAATCCCACAGAAAGAATGATATAACATCACACACTGGGAGAGGGCAAATGGCAAACTTTTGGATATTGGCCTGACCTAATATATCAAGTTCTTAAGACCCAGGACATCACTAACTCCACTTATCAGAATATGGGCTTTCAGTTCAGTTCAGTCTCTTAGTCGTGTCCAACTCTTTGCAAACCCATGAACCGCAGCACGCCAGGCCTCCCTGTCCATCACCAACTACCGGAGTTCACTCAAATTCATGTCTATCAAGTCAGTGATGCCATCCAACCATCTCACCCTCTGTTGTCCCCTTCTCCTCCCACCTTCAGTCTTTCCCAGCNAGCACGCCAGGCCTCCCTGTCCATCACCAACTACCGGAGTTCACTCAAATTCATGTCTATCAAGTCAGTGATGCCATCCAACCATCTCACCCTCTGTTGTCCCCTTCTCCTCCCACCTTCAGTCTTTCCCAGCATCGGGGTCTTTTCAAGAGAGTTAGTTCTTCGTATCAGATGGCCAAATTATTGGAGTTTCAGCTTTAGCATCAGTCCTTCCAAAGAACATCCAGGACTGATCTCCTTTGGGATGGACTGGTTGGATCTCCTAAAAATATGAAAATGATAAGATATATTATATATTCAGAGTAAGATATATGAATTTGTTGCCCAATGGCCTCAGTCAGATTCTGAGTTCATTCTGATAGCCCTTGCTTAAAATATGATAGCTAGTTATAGTTGGATGATACGACCCACATTATGGTTGTCAATCACCCTTGACCTTGTTCTTGCTCAGTGCATCCATAAGCAAAGTAACAATGGTGGCAGTGAAGGAGGCCATCATTTCCATTTATCACCTGGACTTCACTTCACCATCGCTAGCTCATCAACTAGGGCTTCCCTGGTGGCTCAGTTGATAAGGAACCTGTGTGCAATACAGGAGAGTGCCTGTAATGCAGGAGACCTGGGTTTGATCCCTGGTTTGGGAAGAAAAAGGCAAACCCACTCCAGTATTCTTGCTTAGGAAATCCCATGGACAAAGGAGCCTGGCAGACTACAGTCCATGGGGTTGTAAGAGTTGGACATCATAGTGGCTAAACCACCAGTATTGCTAAGGGTTTAATTGGCAAGGCATAATGATCCATGAACAATTAAGAGGAAACTAGAGAGAGGGGTAGGGAAAGCTATCTACCTGATTGTATGTTCACATGACTCAGTTCTGACCTGTGAAACATAAGCAGAAATGTTTGTGAAAGTCCTTAAGTGGGGGTGGTTGGGACATACCATTTTCACTTCTTTCTTTACTTGCTGACTGAAAGAATGTATGTGTGCTGTCTTATTTGAGAATATTCAATTCTTCCATTCAGGATAAAGCAAATAAATAAGATATTTGAAACTCATAAGAAGTACTAAGTCTAAATACTGGGTAAGCTATAAAATAAAGGTGAAACTCATGGAGGGTGTTAACTATAGATATGTGTAGGCAGGTAGCTTATGAGATGTAGGCAAATTTCATAAAATGTGTTAAATACATATTTTAAGTTAGTAACTTATAAAACATGTTTAAGTTACATATAATAAATGAAGTATATGACAGGACAAACAAGAATTTTATTCATAGAAAGGGGTAAAAAAAAGTTGAATCACAAGGTACAGGTGTATCTTTGAGCCAACAGCAGCTGCTGTGGTAGGAAGAACTGTAAAATGGTCCTCCAAATTTCTGGCTCCCAGTGTGTATAGATCTTCACTTAGTTATTCATCAAATATTAATTTAGATGTTGTTGTGAAGGGATTTTGCAGATGTATTTGAGATCCTAAATCAGTTTATCCTATTATAGGGGGATTATGCAGGTGGGCCTGACCTAAGTTTAAGAAGGCTGTAAATATACACATAAAGATCAGAGACAGAGAACTAGAGATTCAAAACATGAGGAGTTGATGCACCGTTCCTGCCTTGAAGACGGAGGGGGCCACAGGGCAGAGAAGATCAGCAGCCTCATGGAATCAAGAGCAGCCCCTAGCTCACAGCCAGTGAGGAAAGGGAACCCCAGTCCTGCAACTTCAGCAACTGAATTCAGTCAACAGGAAGAATGAACTTGGAAGTGCATTCGTCCACAGAACCTCAGATAAGAACTCAGCCCAGATGAACCTTGGTTTCTGCCTTCCAATACCTTGAGCAGAGAAACTAATGCAGAACCTCTAGCCTCCAGAGCTGTGACTACTAAATAGGTGTTGTTTTAAGCTGCCAAATTGGTGATAATTTGTGACACAGCATTAGAAAAGGAATACAGCTACTCATTAGTGATATTTATCATGGTACTATTTTGGCCTCACACATGTTCTACCCTGCAAGCATAGATAACACTCATAATTGTTCAGCAAGCTAATTAGGGAGCTACACTTGCAGCCAGGCATACTCATCCCTGCCTCTTGTTGATAGAACATATGAATTTGTTGGTTCCAGAAAACTGTCTGCCAAATTCTTTTGCTCAAACCCTAGTTCTGCTTATCAAAATCATACCATCAAAGGGGAAGAGTGATGTAGTAGAGAGAAAAAGAAAATATATAAACATTATGTAATCAAGGATTCAGTTAATGTGGTGCTTCCATATACTTGCATCCTAAGTACATGAAATTATTATCCTTGTTTTCTCATTCTGTGTTATAAATTGATTTAATAAGCCACATAATTTGAGCATCTTCATTTCATCTGCAGACCTTTTTGTCCCCAAACCTCTATGATAGCTTGCATGTTAGTGTACTTAGAGTTTACTGTTGCATCAAGGAAATTTCTCATAAGATAAATTTGGGCATAATGTCTGGCATGCAAGCAGCCATTTTGGTCCCATGAGGCAAAAGGTCCATGCTCAGGATGGTGTTGCTCTCAGATAGAAGGAGAAACAATTTAAAAGAAGCCTGCATTCTTTACATAATGGTGGGCTGTGATAGCCCTGAATTGCTTATTTTTTATGTGTGAGAGAAATAAACTTCTGTCTTTAAAAAGTGTCAGTATTATTGATTTTTCATCACTAACAAAACTAGCTAAGCCAAACTTTAATTTATGCAGTAACGTTTCATGTTTCCTCCACTATGTCTAATAATTGGTTTTTAAACCAATCTTTAGTTGTGGCATGCAAGATCTTTAGTGATGATACTTAAATGCTTAGTTGTGGCATGTGGGCTCTAGTTCCATGACCAGGGATTGAACCTGGGCTCTCTGGATTGGGAGTGCAGGATCTTGGCCACTGGACCACCAGGGAAGTTCCCCCTACCCACCCCACTGTCATCTTTTAACTCAAGCCCTGCTCAGGGAAGCTACCTTGAATTGCATTCCAGATCAGTGATTAGATCAGGGTAGGTATGTGATTGGAGGGAAACTAGTTTACATCCTATGAGATGACCAGTTAAACATGTGATTGTAAACATCTAAGACAAACACCCTAGCTTCCTCTGTAATTTGGACTATGGAGTTTGAAATGTGGAGGTTACCAGTTAGCAGAGAGTTTTAGGTTTAACATACTACGGTGGGGCCTGAGGTTTGTTTTTTTTTTTTCTTTTTGAATATTAGCTTTCTACTAGTTCCAATACAACTAGATCAGTTGTATTGAAAAGATTATGGTATACTGAGTCAAGTATTTAAATCTCATTCCTACTATTTACTAACTTTATCAGGTAATCTCTCTGATCTGTAATTTCCTCCACTATGAAGATTATGTCTGCCTATCAGGGTTGTAAAGATTAAATGACACAAAATATTTAAAATACCTGGCACATACTAGGCACACTGGAAACCTTCAATAAATGGAATGTAGTAGGTACTTTACTGATATCATTCAATATTTGTCTTTCTCTGTCTGACTTACTTCACTCAGCATGACAATTTCTAGGTCCATTCATGTTGCTGCAAATGGCATTATTTCATTCTTTTTAATGGCTGAGTAATATTCCATTGTATAGATGTACCACATCTTCTTTATCCATTCCTCATTGATGGACATTTCGGTTGCTATCATGTCTTGGCTGTTGTAAACAGTGCTGCAATGAACATTGGGGTGCATGTATCCTTTCAGATCATGTTTTTCTTTGGATATATGCATTATCTGGGTAATCTAGAGGTCTATTTTTAAAGGCTATATCTTTCCTTCATATTTGCAAGCCTCATTTTTAAAGAATTGTATGTTGAACATTGTATATCCAAAAACTTATGGGAACTGAAATATTGTTTTTGTCCCAGAGAGTTCGTGTCTTTTCCACCATCAGGAAGCTAGATTGAGAGGCATTGGTTTGATCCAATTGGGATTATGCTCTGTTGCATTTAAAGTGAAAGTGAAGTCGCTCAGTTGTGTCCGACTCTTTGTGACCCCGTGGACTGTAGCCCACCAGGCTCTTCCTTCCATGGGATTCTCCAGGCAAGAATACTGGCGTGGGTTACTGTTTCCTTCTCCAGGGGGTCTTCCCAACCCAGGGATTGAACACATGTCTCCTGCATTGCGGGCAAACGCAGGCAGATGCTTTAACCTCTGAGCCACCAGGGAAGCCCACTGTTGAGTTTAGATTATTACAAATATATTTTGTTTGAGTTCGCCTCAGGTTTCAAATATCTTGAAAGTGAAACTTGGAGTTCTCTCCTGTGTGTATAGCATATCCATTCCTCTAGTAGGACTTTGAGATTAAGCATTGCAAGACTGGCTACATCTTACTGGGAAGCAAACTCCTACAATTAACAAATTTATACTTGCTTTTGAAAGACAATTTGGAAAATAATTCCAAATAAAAAGACAAAACTCAATCAAAGCACCACCACTTCAATTAAATTTCATCATTATTTTGATGTATTTTCTTATAGAAAGTATACTGGGATTTAATAGCTTATAATTGTCTCATTATTTAATTGAAATGCTAAAAATAAATGTATACTTTGATTGAGGGTGAGACTACCTAAGAAATATTTTTTGGTCAAAACCTAGAGGAAAATAATATTTATGAGACTGCTTGCTTTTACATTTTGTCCAGTTTTCTCTGAGAATAAGACATCCACACTTTTGCATTCTTGCAAGATCATTAGTGTGNTTTGATTGAGGGTGAGACTACCTAAGAAATATTTTTTGGTCAAAACCTAGAGGAAAATAATATTTATGAGACTGCTTGCTTTTACATTTTGTCCAGTTTTCTCTGAGAATAAGACATCCACACTTTTGCATTCTTGCAAGATCATTAGTGTGGTAAGGTCAATTCAGAGTGGCTTCTTAAATTATTATTCTCAGAATTTTTTGGGGAGTTCTGTGCTGTGCCTATAGTTCTTCTAAACAAATCTGCTTAATTAATACCCCAAACTTCTAATTTTGGAGGCATTAATTTTGGTTACTCTCTTAGGTAAATAGGCCTATAACTGTCAGTAGCTTTTCTAAAAGGATACATAGGTCATATATTTTCTGAACCTTTGAGTATCTAAGAATAAATTTGTTATTTACTTTTTTACACTAAAGATAATTTAAACATAAATTCTAAAGTCCCATCCTTTTCACTCTCAAAACTATTATGATATTGCTCAATCAAGTATTTGGTATTAATACAACAGAGGAGAAGTCTGATGTCAATTTGATTTTTGTTCCTTGAAATATAACATCTTTTATCTCCATTCTTTATCTATCCACCAAAGATTCACCCATGGCATATATACCTTCTTAAGCCCCTCTCAAGCTAAAGGTCATAGGATTTTTATCTTGCCTATTATTCAAATATGCTGATAAAATGTTTTAAAATACATGTTTCTTTTTTATGAATATCATTTGAAATGTACTTCAGAAGCCTGAAGTGAAGCACTGGCCATTGCTCTCTAAAGGTCATCTTAGTCAAAATTGGTGCTGAACAAAGAGGTCAAATACTGACCTTGTCAAGTTCCAGATGGTCCTCACTCTCCTTCATTTCACCTCCAGCTTGTCTTCCTATCTGTGAAACCTGTTGATGAGCAACAGACACTTGGTTAGGACACAGAAGCCATAGCTAACTACACAGAGGCAATAGCTTTCCCTTTGCAGTCCCACTTAGGCAGCTATACAACCCTTACTTTTCAAAGAAGTTAGTTAGTGACTCCTTCTCTGTTCCTTTAACTAGCCTTCTCTAGCAGTTATTTCACTAGCTTCTACTACAGGTGTAGAAGGTTTAAATCACATAGAATCTCTTACTTCACAAGACTCATTTAGATCTCTACTTCTCTCACTTAACATTAACTGATATTTTTATTGGTACTAACAATTGGTCCCAGGGAACAGAAACAAAATGATGGGACTTTCGAACTGATTCTCTGATCTGCCTAAATTTGAGTTTAGTGACCCTGTTGCCAGTAATAAAATGGTAACCTATTGCATGAAGTGGGCAAGATACTTAAGTTATAACACATTGTCATAAGCAATCAATGGCCCATTATAGAAGTAGCTGTTACTGTAGGTTATCTCATGGGAAAAACAATAGTGCTGGCTGATTGCTTCCAGAGGCACTGAAGAACTTGAAGAACAAAAATTATGAGTTCAGAACCTTAAATTTCCAGGTTTAGATCCAGATAAGGAACAAGATGTCTTCTATGACTGCCCTAAAATAAACCTCTATCTCTTTTATCTGCAGAGTGTCAAGGTTTCTGACCAAGTCCAATGTCTAGATGTGTGAATGCTAAGTTAAAATGCAGATTAAAATTATAACATCAAATGGTCTCTTATATTAATGTTAGCACTTTGATTAGGAGGAGTGAGAGAATTGGGTCTGGAACATAGAGGAGACTCCAATTAGGCTAGAACCCACATTTTGTCAAACATCTTTTGCATCAGAAACAGCCTTTTGTATTCTGTCTTTGTTAGTTATTTTTCTTTTGTCTGAAGGACCAGTAACGACCTTTCGTGAATTGCTTGCTTAATAGGGTCCCATGATCCACACAATGGACTTGGAAGGTGTCCTTTCCAAAATAAAGTGCAAGTTGTTTCATCTGATCCCTTCTACCAGTAAGAAAGGGACAGGATGCCTTTTCTCTAGAGACAACATAAGCTACTACTAAAAGACGCTTACTCCTTGTAAGGAAAGTTATAGCAACCTAGACAGCATATTAAAAAGCAGAGACATTACTTTGCCAACAAATGTCCATCTAGTCAAGGCTATGGGCTTTCCAGTGGTCATGTATGGATGTGAGAGTTGGATTGTGAAGAAAGCTAAGTGCCGAAGAATTGATGCTTTTGAACTGTGGTGTTGGAGAAGACTCTTGAGAGTCCCTTAGACTGCAAGGAGATCCAACCAGTCCATTCTAAAGGAGATCAGTCCTGGATTTCTTTGGAAGGAATGATGCTAAAGCTGAAACTCCAGTACTTTGGCCACCTCATGCAAAGAGTTGACTCATTGGAACAGACTCTGATGCTGGGAGAGATTGGGGGCAGGAGGAGAAGGGGAC
>SJYV01037346.1:168126-205114 GCA_006410875.1 Neotragus pygmaeus | reverse complement strand
TCCCATCACTTTATGGGAAATAGATGGGGAAACCGTGAAAACAGTGTCAGACTTTATTTTTTGGGGCTACAAAATCACTGCAGATGGTGACTTCAGTCATGAAATTAGAAGACACTTACTCCTTTGAAGAAACGTTATGACCAACATAGATAGCATATTCAAAAGCAGAGACATTACTTTGTCAGCAAAGGTCTGTCTAGTCAAGGCTATGGTTTTTCCTGTGGTCATGTATGGATGTGAGAGTTGGACTGTGAAGAAGGCTGAGCGCCGAAGAATTGATGCTTTTGAACTGTGGTGTTGGAGAAGACTCTTGAGAGTCCCTCAGACTGCAAGGAGATCCAACCAATCCATTCTGAAGGAGATCAACCCTGGGATTTCTTGGGAAGGAATGATGCTAAAGCTGAAACTCCAGTATTTTGGCCACCTCATGCAAAGAGTTGACTCATTGGAAAAGACTCTGATGCTGGGAGGGATTGGGGGCAGGAGGAGAAGGGGACAACAGAGGATGAGATGGCTGGATGACATTACTGACTCGATGGACGTGAATCTGAGTGAACTCCGGAAGTTGGTGATGGACAGGGAGGCCTGGTGTGCTGCGATTCTTGGGGTCGCAAAGAGTCGGACATGACTGAGCGACTGAACTGAACTGAATCGTTGTAAAAACATTACCAGATAAGGGAAATTTTTACCATGCCCATTTCCTATTTCTGAAACCATTTGGATAGAGAAATTTAGAACATGAAGTAAGAAGCTGAGTGTGCAAGTGTGCTTAGTTCCTCAGCTCAGTTCAGTCGCTCAGTTGGGCTGGACTCTTTGTGACCCCATGGCCTGCAGCACGTCAGGCTTCCCTGTCCATCAACAACTCGCAGATCTTGCTCAAACTCATGTCCATCGAGTTGGTGATGCTTAGTTGTGTCCAACTCTTTGCAAACCCATGGGCTGCCACACACCTGGCTCCTCTGTCCATGGGGATTATCCAGGCAAGAAAATTGGAGTGGGCTGCCATACCTTCCTTCAGGGGACCTATTCAACCCAGAGATCAAACCAGGGTCTCCTGCATTGCAGGCAGAGACAAGATTTTAATTCAGGTAGTGTATCTTCAGAGCCCATTTTTATAAGCACTAAATTAGACTGTTTCTAACAGTACTTAGAAACTCCAGCTTTCCTCTTTAAGTGTTCCTTTCTCAAGTTTATATTGTTTTGCAAAAGTTTCATTTTCCTTGTTCAACTGCTGCTCAATTTCTTTATTTTAAAATGTTTACTATTTTAGGTTTTTTTTTCTTTTTGTTTTTTCGATTTTTTTTTTCTGTGATATTGCTTTACTCCACTTTTTTTCTAGAAAAGTATTCAGTCTGTATGTATAAATAAGCCCATCACGGAGGGTAAAATATATAAATCCTTCAGTACTTACTGGTAAGTAGCTGCCCTACACCAAATATCCCTCCTACCAGCCAGTTGTCTCAATGTTCAGCTGAAGAATCCCTGGACCTCTCCACAAACTACAACTAGAAGATTCAGTTCAGGTCAGTTCAGTTCAGTTGCTCAGTCGTGTCCGACTCTTTGCGACCCTATGAATCTCAGCACGCCAGGCTTCCCTGTCCATCACCATCTCCCGGAGTTCACTCAAACTCACATCTATCGAGTAGGTAACACCATCCAGGCATCTCATCCTCTGTCATCAACATCTGGTAAATTAGGGATCTTCAAACCTTCTTCTATTCTAATTGGTCAGTGCCTGGTACCACATGATTGATAAACTAAGTATCATCCTATTATAAATTTATGCCACACCTTTTCCTCTTTACTGGAGAAGGAAATGGCAACCCACTCCAGTATTCTTGCCTGGAGAATCCCATGGATGGAGAAGCCTGGTTGGCTACAGTCCTCGGGTCGCAAAGAGTCCGACACGACTGAGGGACTTCACTTCACTTTCACTTTCCTCTGTACAGTGCCTTTGCATTTCTGTTTTACCTAACTTGAATTTTCTTTCTTTTGTACCTATTCTGACAGCCACTTTAAGTTCTACATTATGAGTCAGATCAAGCATCACCTATTCTGTGAAGTTTTCCTACATTCCACAAGAAGATTTATGTTCTCTTGTTTTATATTTCTTTTATTTTTAGTATATAACCTCATGATTGCAATGAGCTTATAATGGGAATCTGTACATATGACTTCTTCCTGATGAGAGGCAGTGTCATTTCCTCTGGGCATCTCTAGTGCTTAGGAAAGTGTGTGAATAAAGAATAATACTTGTTGATCGAAACAATGAATGATTGGTTAGATTAATCAGCAGGTAGAATGGCTAAAGAGCCTATAAACATGTGGTTGAGGATATATGGGGGAAGATTCAAATACAATAAAACTGTCTAAGTGGAGTTTTAGGGAGGCAAGTCTAGAATGTGAGCAAGAAAGAAAATTGACCAATTGGTGAGTTCATGTTCAATTATTTGTCATTAGCCAATACAATTAAGAATGAACTATTATGAAAATTATTCTTTTTTAGTTGCTTATAGAAGACAAAGAGAAAGCTAATGAACTCTACTATATCAACCTCATTTCTTATTATAGAATTTTAAATATTTATAGATTTGTAATTTGCTGAGCATCTATTTTATAATTAAGCACTATGTGTTAAGTAAATGATAATACATAATTTGTTATAATTGAGCCTCTATTTGTAATTTATTAAGCACCAATGTACTATATTCTGTGCTAAGGACAGAATCAAATTATAGAAATAAATATTAACCACCCCACATTAATTTCTAATTATTTACAAAAACTTCCTGTTAACTTTTTTGTCTCCTCCACTGTAGCAGAGATTTTTTAAAGACGGGCAAAGTAATATAGGTCTAGAACACACTCATTGCTAAATACATACTGAATGAATAGATTAAGCATTAGGGTTTACTAATGATATTAATAAAAAAAAAAATCAACCAAACCTCACTATCCATTTGTCAGTCTGCTTTTGCTTTGCAGAACACATTTACATTTATCCAATCATTTAGCCTCCTCAACTGATTTGAATTACAGTTATTATCATCATTTTGGAGATGAGAAAACTGACTAACACTTATTCCAAGTAACAAGCAGGTAAGCAGGAGTAACTGGACGTAAGCCCAGATTCTTCAAAAAACACGAGGAGCTTTTTTTTTTTTTTTTTTTTTTTGCACTCTGTGGCCTTCATGAGGGTTTGGCTCGCAATAAAAAACTGAGTAACAGGGATACAACAGGTGGAAAGGTACAACTGGAAGCGCTTGTTCTGGCAGAGAACAACTGAAAGAAAAGATATGTTTGCGCCATTCTCTCGTGACTTACACAGTTTAAAGTATATTTTCCGAGTTTTTAATATAAACGATAAAGTAACATGCTATAGTCTTTTTCGAAAACCTTGCCCTAGCTTTTTTAACTTTCACCTACCTATTTCCTTTCTTCTTTCCTGAGGCTCATAGAGGGCGCTCACAAAGTGCTACTCACCGGTTGAGCGATGCGCCACTCAAAAAACACACCTCACTGCAACTAAAGGGCGCAGCGCCACCACCTCAGACTAGCTTCTCTTTTCCACGGCAGGAGGCGGGGCCAATATTTCTCATTCAAATAAAAACCCTGGAGATTTGCATGGGGAACAGCCAATCCTGGAGCCTATTGGCTGAAAGCACGGCGGGCGTGGCCAATATTACGACCACCGAGCCCCGCCTACAGTAATTTGCATAACGGCCCCGGCGCGTGCAGGGGAGAAGCGGGTTTGTTTTTGAATCTGCGGAGGCGGCGGCGGAGGCAGCGGCTGCGCGGCGAGTGGAGAGCGCGAGACTGAGGCGGCAGCGGTGGGGACGGCTGCGCAGGACGACTGTTTACGACGGAACTTGGTTCCTCCTGCCTCATCTCCCGCCCCGAAAGGTATATGTGAGTCCCAGGGGCTGTTATAACCACATTTTGTTAAATTACTATTGTATTTCTTAAGAGTCAAGACCGCATTATGGCGGCTGCGGGAGTTGTGTTTGCGCCTGCGCGGTTGCGGAGCTGCGGGCGGGCGCTGCATGGGAGCACGTGATCTTGCGGGGTCGGGCTCTAGCTGCAGTTGTGCAGCTGGCGGGGCGGTGGCTGCGCAAGCGCAATATTCATTTTCAAGATCTAATGTTCTTGGACGCCATTCGGGTTCTAGATTTAATTTTTTTCATTCTTGAGGGGTTTCGTTTTATTACGCGGGAATTCCTGTATTTTTCAAGGAAAACGTTTCTCTTATGCTATATTTCTGTAGCGACCTGAGTTGTGTGTGTGTGTGTGTGTGTGTGTGTGTGTGTGTGTGTGTGTGTGTACTTCTCCTGTTTTCTGAGAAGCTGTGGACTTAATTTTGTGTAAAAATGGTTGTCCATTTGTGGTTCTCGATTTTAATTTCACTTTAAGTGTATTGCTGGATTCAAGTTTATATTTAGGGAGCTAAAGATCAGCACCTAGTGGTGTTCTCACGGGAAGTGCAATTATTTGAACTGCATATTTGCAAATACATTTTTAACCCTATCCTTACCAGTTCTATTATGGAATGTTTTCAAAATAGGAACAGTTTGAGGCTTGGAAATATGAGAGGGAAAGAACATTGAAAGAATCTATATAATGTTATTTTTAAAAGAAATCTCAATCTCAAGTGTTTATATATATTTTTAAATAATTTGATCTTCAGTCGGTGGAGTTTTAATCAGTAGTGTGCCTCTGACCTTGCTTGCATTTTTTTCTATTTGTGATTTCGTGTCTATTACTGCTTCAGTTAGATTATATTTGTTAAACTTTGACTTTTAAAATTGTAATGGTATGTAAAATATAACTCTTAAACTGGGTAAATTTTCCTGATAAAGAATTCTACAAAGAACTCCCGACTACCCTGAGGCCTTTATGAGGAGATTGTGAATCATCAATAAATCAGTTGATTTAAAAAAAGCCTGCTATATATAAATGTGTGTAAGACACAGTTTGTGTTTGGTTTTTAAAGTTGTCTGTTCTTGGTTTTAGTTTCTTAAAGTATCCTGATTATTTTAGTTTAAAATGGTAGTGTCACTATATTTAAATCTTAGGTAAGCCTCTGGGAGAAGTTTTATACGATTTAATATAATTCTACCATTGTGCAAATTATTTCTTACTGGACTGAAAACTTGTAAATGGTTGTCTTAAATGTCATCTTTGGCTTGTATATGCAACAACTGTTTTCTTGGTTGGTTATGTAACTCTTAAATTAGTCACCTGTCAAATGAAGAAGTGGCTGTCGCTTTATAATCTTGGTTGGTTTAGGGACTTTATTGCCTACAGGTACTGTTAATAAGAATTAAATAGATATAGTTGAAAGGAATACTTTTGGTTGATGGGTTTTTAAAAAAATGACATCACACAGGGGATATAATGCAGTAATAGGAATAATAATTTTTTTCTGAACAGAGTATTTGTTGTTGTGATATAATTTTTGAACCTCCTAAGTCTTTTACACAGAAATATATTTAGAGGGCAGTTGTGTGATTTTTTTTTCCCCCCTTTTATGCTTCCAGGTTTTTTCCCAGCATACCCCTTCCATCTCCAGATATAATTTCAAATATTTAAGTGTTGAAACCTGTTTTTTTCTGTGTCTGTGTATGCGTACATAGTTAGGTTAAGAAAAGAACTTCTGTCTAGGGCATGTTTCATTCTGCACTTCCAGAAAAGTGAAATATTTTGTTTTATATATTTAAGCTTATGTTTTCATTTGCATATACAAATGACTGCCTCAGGTTAATGTTGAAGCTTACAAGAGGCACTAGACAACACTGAAGAACATAACGAACTATGTAAATATGTATTGGTAGGACAGTTTTGCTGTTAAACGTTTGTTAGAAAGGCAAGTATAGTTCTATAAACTTAAAACTAAGAATAAGGTACTGTTTGAACGCCTAATATTTTTTGTTCATTAGTACTCTGAATAACAGGCATATGTTGGAATTTAAGTTACTATTAAGATTGAATAAATACTGAGTGAATTCTGTTACTGGGAATCAATTAAAACCCTTTTAGATTTGTACATTTTAAACAAAAAATTTAGGAAAAAAAGGTTTGAATACTTAAGCCAAAGCCGTTAAAGTTTGTTTTTTCTTTAAATTGTGATTTGAATATTGATACTTGTTTTAGCACGTTTAGAAGGTGTCGAAAGTTAATTAGAAATAAACATACTAAATGTTTTGGTGACTTTCCTATTTGTTGATTGATCAATTAGTTTATCTTTTGGATCATAATTTCATTCCTGCCCCTTAATCTAAGCATATGCATACACACATAATGTCGTATTGTGGCTATTTACTTTTCCTGGTGGCTCAGTGGAAGAATCTGCCTGCAATGCAGGAGATGTATAGGAGACATGGGTTTGATCCCTGAGTCGGGAAGATCCCATGGAGGAGGAAACACATTCCAGTGTTCTTGCCAGGGAAATTCCATGGACAGAGAAGCCTGGCAAGCTACAGTCTATGGGATTGCAAAGAGTTGGACACAATTGAGCATGCATACACACACAACCTAGTGTTATATTGTGGATATTCATCCATTTCATTGTTCTTCAGAAGTATGTTTTTCAAAAATGATTGCATAATATTCGTTTTGTGAAAATGTCCTAAGTTATCAAGTGTTCTTGAAATATATTTTTAAACAGCCACAAAATATCAGTGTTTTTAATTAGAATGAACTATGACTTTCCTTATTGAACATTTAGTTCATTTTGCATTTCTCTATTATAAATAAAGCTGCAGTGAACATCTTGTACAAGAATCACAGTCTGTATCTTATTTCTTTGAAATTGCTGTTTCAAAGGGCTTTTAAAGTAATTTACAAAATAGATAAAAATTCAGTTTTTTTGAAAAGCATTTCACATGCCACCATGATTTTGGTGGTTGAGAAATAGTAGCTTATTTACTTCTTTTCCTGGTAAGTAGTGAAACTGAACTTTTAAATATTTATATGTAACTTTCTCATTTTTCTTGACTTTGCTGTTTGAGGATATTTTGTGTATCTTCTTCTGTGGTAAATGTTAATTTTTTTTTGGTTTGTTTGTAACAGTTATTTGTGAATATGAAAATTGCTTTTCGTATTTTTTGCAGGTTTTTTTTTTTCAGTTAAATTTTCTAAAAACAATTGCTATGGGCTTCCAGGTGGAACAGTGGTAAAGAATCCACTTGCCAATGCAGGAGACCCAAGGGATATGGGTTCGATTCTTGGGTTGGGAAAATCCTTTGGAGTAGCAGTGGCAACCCACTCCAGTATTTCTTGCCTAGAATGTTACATGGATGGAAGAACCTGGCTGTCTACAGTCTGTTTTTGGACATGGTTTTACCCACTTAGAATTGTTATATTTTAATGTAGTGATGTGCACTGCTTTTTCATTTATTATTTTTCCAGGACTTCTCTGCATAAAAAATATTACGTGTTATAAGATGAACTAAATGATTGTTCTGTTTATTTTTCCCAGGTGTTTTAATTATCTTAAAAAATAGGTTTGCATCTACGTAGAGTTTATTTTGATACTGGGTAAAGATGGGTTGCTAGTTTCAATCTTTCCAAATACCTAGTTTTCTTTTAATTTTGTGTTGGTGATTCATTTCTTATTGCTTTAAGATGCTTCTTTGACCATAGCTTACGAGGTTTGAGCTGTCAGTTCTGCTTCATGTACTGCTGCTGCTGCTGCTGCTGCTAAGTCACTTCAGTCGTGTCCGACTCTATGCGACCCCATAGACAGCAGCCCACCAGGCTCCCCCATCCCTGGGATTCTCCAGGCAAGAACACTGGAGTGGGTTGCCATTTTCTTCTCCAATGCATGAAAGTGAAAAATGAAAGTGAAGTCGCTCAGTCGTGTCCTACTCTTTGCGACTCCATGGACTGCAGCCCATCAGGCTCCTCCATCTATGGGATTTTCCAGGCAAGAGTTCTGGAGTGGGTTGCTATTGCCTTCTCCAGCTTCATGTACTAGAGCTATTTAATTAGGCCCATTGACCTTTGGGGGATCTATAGATACGTTTGAAAACTTGCATGGATTCCATGATTTACACAGTTTTATGTGAGTGAACATAATTTGCAAGTTTTTCTGGGGAGAGAATTACAGTTTTATCAGCTTCTCACAGGAATATTTTATGTAAAATTTAAAAGCAGGTTAACAACACTGTAACTGGGACTTGTTTGTGTAGCAGTACTGCTTTATCTGCTGTAGTGCTATAGACTATATAAATAGATGAAGGGACAATACATAGCGTTCCTTTTCATAATTTTCTAAGTGAGTTTTCCCTGCCTTTGTAATACATTTGGCAAAGTTTTAAAACAGCCAAATATTTGAAGTTTTGTTTAGGGTTGCATGAAACCTAAATTAGGATAATTTACATATTTATACAGTTTTGTTTTAAATTCATGAATATGATACATTTCCTGTAGATCCCACAAAAATATACTGTTTTTAGGAACTCTAGGAAAAATTGTGGTACTTGTTACTTTTTATTAAGTTGTTACTTTACTGGTTTCCTATAATGGTATAATGTTAATAGGGATGATAAGGTAGAGGATGTAGGATTTCATTTTCATTTTTAATCTGCTTTAGGATATAATATCATGTTAATAGTGCAAGTATAAAGTTATAGAAGTAAGAGAAATAGCTTGCTGAGGTAAAGTGTTCTACAATATTTAAAAACAATTTTTATTCTTTGTTTAACATAGACCTTTTTTTTTTTAATGGGAAAATTTTGAAACGTTATCTGATNAACAGCTTTCACTAATATTCTTGTTTTTAGTCATGCCATCCTACTATTTGCTTCCTTCACCTCAATTTCCAAAGTGCTTAGTTCTTCTGGTTTCTATGTCTTGAAGTTTCTGCCATGTAAATCAAACTGGTTTCTAACTTATTCCCTATGCAACTTAGAATGTAGTGTTTTGGGAACTGCTTAGTTAATTACCAGTGATTCTGCTTATTTTCCAGTTCCCAGAAATCTTTGTAGCTATGGTCCCTCTTACTTTTCTCTTTGTTCTTGAGGCTTCATGCCTTCAAAAAATACCTCCAATGTAGGTTAGTGGGATTTGAGTGAGTGAAGTTAGGTGTTTTCAGTTTACCATCTTAATAACCTTCTAATGTTACTTTTAATGTTGATAGTAACCTGTGTAATTAAAGTGTATTAACAAAGTTAATAAAAATGTATTTTATACTTAATACAGTGAAGCCATTTGTTTAGGTTCCATGGAAGTTTCAACATTCTACATATGCAAAATTTTCTAATAGTGTGATATGTGATATACTAAAAGTATAGTAGTTGACTAAAGTTAATTCTCTTATGGTTCTTTTTCATTACTACTTTTGTGACCCCTGGCAAATGATTATATTCTCTAGTCATAAAATGTTTGCAATTATAGTACCATTATTTTACATGGTCATAGTAAGAGTGAAATGAGAGTGCTAGTTTTACTTAGGAAAAGGGTAAAACATTGAGTAGTCATGGAGATGTTTACCTTACATTAGAAATGCCTTCCAAATGTGTTTGCTTTTACAAATCAACATTAATTAGGTTTATTAAGACTCACTCTACCTAAAACAAGTTGCTTATAACCTCTGACATTATATAATCAAGCTGTACTCTTTCTTACTAGTATTGAAATTTTTTAAAGTAGATAATATGATTATACTTGTAATTTTCTGTAGACTTTTTTTTTTTTTTCAGAATTCAGCTATTCTAAGCACATTATCTCCTGTATAGTGCCTATTAAAAAAACACTTTAAAAACTGAAAAATGCTCTACAAAAGATATTTTTTCCACCTTGGATTTTTGAGGTACAGAGTTTTTTTAGTTGACAGTTAAAAACTTAGCTGACATATTCTCCTTCCTAGAGAATAAGAGTTGAGATCCTAAAAATGAAGGTTCTTAAAGATAGAGAATTTTCAGAGATTTTTGTGGAAGAAATGAAAACACAGGGAATTACCCTGGATATGTTCGAGTGCCTCCTGGTTTATAGTCTATGGGAACTTGAGTAGAATTTGTATCCTGCTGTTGTGTGTAAAGTTGTGTAAGTGTTTTAATTATGTTGAATTGGTTCATAGTGCTTGTCAGGTCTACTATATCCTATTTTTCTATTCTATTAATTTTTGAGAGTTTGCTATTGAAACTCCAGGTAAAACTCTTCATTTACTTAAAGTAATTGTAATATATAGTTCCACTATATATAACTTATGTTCTGTATTTTCCAAGTCTTCTTGTAAATGTGTTATAGTACTTTCATAATTTAAAAAGCAAGAAAAGAGAAAGACAGGTACCATAAGATCACACTTATATATGGGCTTTGAAATTTGACACAGATGAACATATCTACAAAACAGAAACAGACTCATAGACAGACTTGTGGTTGCCAAGGGAGTAGGGTGGGGTGGGGGAGGGATTGGGAGTTTGAGGTTAGTAGATGCAGACTGCCTGTTATATAGGGAATGGATAAACAACAAGGTCCTACTGTGTAGCACAGGAAACTGTATTCAGTATCCTGTGAAAAACCATAATGGAAGAGAATATGAAAAGTTATATATGTGTATGACAGTCACTTTGCTGTACAGTAGAAATTAACAGAATGCTGTCAATCAACGATACTTCAATAAAATGCATTTTTTAAAAATTAAAAAACACAAGGAATTAATCCCAACTCACCAAATATGGAGCAAATAAAAACTGTGTTTCATACTATGGAAGTGAGTGGAAAATGAATTAGGTTGTGATTTCTGTCCTATAAGGACTCATGTAAAGATGTCAATGACAAAAGATGCTGAGTATGTTGGCATGTATAAAAGATCTTGAGAGAGCAAGTACACCTGGTTTGGGGTTTGTGCATAATAAGGGGAAAGGGGAGCAAAAAAACGATTGTCAGTGATAAGATAATTTAGGTTGAATTACAAATAGAATTTATTGGGTAAACCAGCATAGTTTCTTTGGGATAAGGAGTGAAATTGGCAATGACACCAGTTCTCTGAGTAGCAGCCTAACCATTATTCTAAATTGTTTACATGTTGCACAGAAACAGAACCAATGTGGGAAGGGATGGACAAAGCTCAAGTAGGCATAGGCTGAGTGTAGTCTAGAATATATTTTAGCTATTAGCACTTTCATGAAGTTATTTAATCTCTGAGCCTGTTTCCTCAATCACGAATTGGAGAAAAACCTATTTTTTAGGGTTAGTGTGAGAATTAAACAGTGTATATAAAACTTACATGAAATCTTGATTTATGTTGATATACTTTTCTACTCCTTTGTCTTCTAAAGCTTCTTGCATGTAAACAATCAATATATTTATTGATTCGACTCAAAGTGTCTTGGGATAATAGAGAGAATACAAATAAATTGGTGGTAAATTGGTTGTAGTGGCTGGAGGAGGATTGGTATAAGGAAGGAACTTAGATTATGTTTCTTATTTTGAAATCTAAATTAGGTAAAAAGGTAACTCTTAAAGGCAATGAGAGCTATTGGGAAGATTCCCTACAGGAGGGCATGGCAATCCGCTCCAGTGTTCTTAACCTGGAGAATCCCCGTGGACAGAGGAGTCTGGCGGGCTGCATACAGTCCCGGGGGTCGCAAAGAGTGGGTCACAAGTAAGCGACTAAGCACAAATAGCCAATAGCCAGCATCTTAGCTTGCCCTGGAAAGCTTAGATTGAGAAAACAGTATTTAGTATTTCCATTGGAAAGGTATTTGGCAAGACATAGAAGGTTTAAGGAGTTCGGAGGAGCGCCTACACTTGAAGGTATGTTACATAATGTAAATCTTTGTAGAACAAGCTTCCAAAAGAATCTGCTGCTTGAATATCAACTGCTGTTCATCAGACAGCTCAAAATATTTTGGTTGTCTGTTTCGCCATTAACCTTAGCCACATTGTGGTGCTACAGTAATGTCTGTCCTGTTAGAATCTTTCCCAGTTTACCAATTTCTTGATTTTAAAAAATAAGATCTGAGCCACCCTCAGAGAATCCATTATATTTTTGAAGAATTAATGTGGCTTGGATCAAGTATTAATATCAACTTTTCTTCCCCTAATGCAGTACTTAAAGCAGTTTACATTGTCTGACTAATCTCATGGAGGATAAATAAGGACTTTTAAAAAGCAGAATTTTTGTTTTTAACCTTTATTATGGACAATTTCAAATGTATACAGAAATAGAATGAAATAATGAGCTCCATGTGCCCATCACTCAACTTATGCAATCATTAGTTTTGGGGCCAATCTCCTTTTGGCTAATCCCTACCACACCCTTAGCAAGTTTTCATAAATACCTACCTTTAGTGGTGGATAGAGATAAGAGAGCACAAGGCAGCTAAATTTAGGAAGGTAAACCAAGTAAGAGAAAAGGAAAAGATGGATTTCCTAGCTGATGTGAGTTATCAAGCAAACAGGTTCTTTCTGTGCTTTTGTCCTTTTTCTTTTAATGGTTGATTATGAGATGGCTTGATGGCATCACTGACTCGATGGACGAGAGTCTGAGTGAACTCCGGAAGTTGGTGATGGACAGGGAGGCCTGGCGTGCTGCGATTCATGGGGTCACAAAGAGTCGGACACGACTGAGCAACTGAACTGGACTGGAATGCTAAAAACGAATTCTTGTTAATACACCCACTTTCAGACTTCATTTTACCCTTTTGTTCTTCCTATTTGTTTTTTCTACTGAGGGTGTCTACATTCTTTATTTTTATTTGCTTTTCACCCATGTCAAAATGTTGAGAGGTCTGTACCAGGGCATGAAATTAAATTTGCCCTGGGACCAACCACTCACCTGGAGATGTCTTTTTGACCATCTGGTCTACAGACTAGAAGAAATTTTTTTTTTACCTTTATTGCAGGTTATTCAAAATAAGCTTTGTTGCCATTTTAGCTGTAAAGTCTCTAATCCTCCCCAGTACTTATTTAAAATTATTGTCAAGAGTCAAAAATCTGATTGCAAGGTTTAACTATTGGCTAGATTTGAGCACTTTGGAGCTTAGATTCTGTGGGAAAATCTTTAACTAGCTTTCTATAAATTGAAATTGATTATTAGGATTTAAAAAACTTAATTTTCTAGAAATTATAAAAATTGGCACTCTTTTCATGTAAAAAGTACTATAAAAGAGTTAAAAAAAAAAGACCTTGAGCAGAGTTTGACTTTTTTTTTTTTTTTTTTTTTCTGGACTGAAATGGAGGCTTTCTTTCAAGCGAATTCCCTGATGTTTGCTGTGTGTGACTTGGCTCTATCTCTGTAACTGCTAATATGTGGCATGGATTTTCAGCTGTTTGGGATCAGGATGTACCCAAACTCTGTATTGCAAGTCGGGATCCGCAGGCATTATGTTACACAACTGGCTTGCTGCCTTCTGTTCTCTGTGTTCTGAGTAGCTGCATTGTTTGTTGCATTAGCTGTTGTTAGTGTTCACTTTCCTGCAGGCTGACATAGTGGGAGGGGCTTTGTTTGATACATAGCTGAGTTTCCACTGTGTGAGTTCTTGAGTGCACACTGCAGCCATCTTAATTACACTTTAGTGCAACTGAGACAGTGCAGCTGTCTCAAAATGGCTGCTAACCTAGTCTTTGTAACTGCTTAGGCAGCCACTATGCCACTAAGGAGACCTGTCACTTGCATCAGGACCAGAGGTAAGAACCAATTACTCTTTATCTCTGAACATTTTAATTAAAAAATATTTGCATTTTACTGAGTTTATATAGGAAGGTGAACTTAGAGCTTGCTTGCTAAGAAGTTGAAATGTTTGCTGATAGAACCTATAAGCCTCTTTTATGGAAACAGTACATAGCATGGTGAGGTCAAAGGTTAAATTCCTGTAATTTCTCACCATCTTATGTTCTGTCTTTACCAGAACATTTGATCACCACAGTAGTGCTTTTCTGGCCCTGATTAACTTCATGTTCCTTTTATGTTGGAAAATTCAGTGTGCTTGTTATTTATTTGTAGAAACAAAGAACAGTATATTATCTCAGATTTTTTTTTAAAGAAGCCATAAATAAGTCTTGTTTTGCACGAAAATTGTGATTTTTCTAAGTTTGTATGTGTGTATCTGTATGTTTTGGAGGTATTGTTTGGTTGCTTTCTGGGAAGAATGTTAATTTTCTGGATGTAAATCACAGTTACAAAAATTTAAAAAAATTTTAGCACTGTTACTTTTTTTGTATTATGCATTCCCGTTCTTTATTATTATGCTGCCTCCTCCCGGCCACTCAGTTCTTTCACAGTTTTGATGGAGCTAACTTTTTATCATTATATTTTTTGCTTAAATTGACATTCAGATTCAGATTTTGAATTTATAAATAGCTCACATTTTCTAGGTCTGGATACCTTTTTCTTTGTATCTAATATATTCTTATGCAACAGGACTGAAGTAAGTCTCAGTTTTTTAGTTAATTAAGTGATATTATGTGTGTCCAGTTTACCTTAGTTAAAATCTGTAGTATTTTTAAACTAATGACTCAGTAACTTTGTTAATTTAGTTTCAAAATTAGCAAAAAGCTTTCTTAACGTTGTTCTGAAGTAGAAAACTTTATTGAGATATTGTAAGTCGGTAGTGACCCAGAAAGTAGGAGAATTAAATTTTTGTTACTGTATTATTTCAGATAGCAGAACAGTTATTTATAATTAAAGCGCTGATACTTAAAAATCGCAGTACATAAATTTTTTTTTCTAAATGATATTGTGCATCCTTCTATCTTTATCAATAAGAATATTATGAATATATCCCTGACTAATATGACATAGAACAGTAAGTTTTGAACTTTCTAAATACAGCAGCTTCTAAAAAAAGCAACTTTTTGCACCTTAAATTGTTATGAAGAATCCTAGCATATAAAAGGGATATATAAATGGTGTATTTATTGTGTATTTTATAATGTAAACTTATGACATTTACTTATTATAAACTTAGTAAAATGAGAACAATTAGGCTGTTATGATAAAAATGAAAGTTTGAAACCAGATCATGTATGACAGTTATGGTGTTTAGGATCTAGGTCACCTATTTGTAGACGTCTAGGTGCTAAGGGACTGTGGAATTCAGCTTGAATAATACTCTAGAACATATATCCTTCATTTCTGATATACAAATTTTCATGAAAGTAGTGTGTAAAACCTATATTTGCATGATTTAACAGTTTAAAATTGCTGCCTTGCCCTGAAATTGTTTTTACTTGTTCTTATTTTTAAACTTTTTTTAGCAACATTATTGTTTTTCCTAACTTAATCAGTATTTATTTATTCAGTGGCCTAAAATGTATTTGGGATCATTAGCTCAGTTTTATCAACAGCTGCAGTATGTTCGTTTTATGTATTAATTTATTACTTTGTAAAGTTATTAGGACTTATTTTGTGTGCCGTAATGAATTGTCATAATCTGAACATTTCTTTGTGTAAATGCACATATGAGCTTGCCTGTGAAGAAGTAAAAGAACTACGAATCCAATATGTGTGACAAATCCAATATATGTGAGCGATTCTATCCATTGTGCATTTCGTTTCAGTAAGGTTTTGCCCTAGAGTATGAAATAGGAAAGCGAATGTGCTATGACTCTAATCACTCTTATTTTTTTGGCTTCTTATAGTACAAACAGCTCACTGTATTTCAAAAATTGCATATGATGTAAACCAGCTACTTGGTTTTATATTCTTTATTGCTGGAGAGAAACTGACCAGGTTGAAATTATTGATCAATTTCTGTTAACCTTCAGAGTAGGGCCTCAAGGAAATTTTAATGATCCATTCTTTTTGCCTTCTATTGTGGACTATAAAATTTACATCCACCTTACCCTCCACAAGATGAATCCACTGATTATTACTTAGACAAGAGGAAACACCAGTGCACTGTGTTTACTCATTTTTGATTCTTTCAGTGCCATGTTGCACTTTTGCAGCTATGAACATAAGCAACTATAAACATGAACTTGACCTCACTGCGATTATTACTTTTAGGGTTGGTGACAGTTTTTAAATTTCCTATGCTGAATTCCATGTTAGCTATTATGCTCAATAATTGAGGGCATAATAAATCTGGGTGCTGGTTAATTGGCATGTTAAATTATTATTTTGTCACTTTTTGCCCTCCTCATTTGTTTATCCGTTTTCACAAGCCATTTTGCTAGCATAAATCTTCAAGAGAAATGTTGAGGTAGCAGAAAGAACATTGACCAAGAGTTCAAACCTATATTGGAATTATACTTTTGCTACCTTTTTCTTATATTAGCTAACTTATATTTTCTGACTCTCATTTCCTTATCTATAAAATGGAGGAAAAAATCCTATCTATTTGGCAAGGATATGTTGGCGATTTACATAATGTTTTTGAATAATACCATAAAATACTCCACAAATATCTAGCATACTAATTTTCCTGTAGTACTTGAATGCTCTTCAGTTTCTTTTCTCAGATGTTATATACTATATCAAATACGATTGAATCAGGGAAAGTGTTATGTTTAGAAAGAATGGGAAATTTCTCATAGAACTCATGCTCAGAAGTGGTAACTAACACCATTATATCCACCTGGTAATTGATATATTCACATTTGTACTCCTGGGTCCTCTCTGTTTAATAAATTAGCCTTCCTTTGCTGTATGTGGGTAGTGGCAGATGTATTTATTAATTCAAGTCAATATAGAATGTTGTCATTGCAGAAATTAGAGTAGGAGAAATGTTTCGGTTCCAGTCTGTGAGTAGTCCACACATGTGTTGAGAAAACAACTTTTTCTAAAGATATAACTTGAATTCAGGGCCTAAGAGTTTTATATGTTTCAGTACAGATGAGAGTCCTTACAGTATAGTTCTCTTTCAGTGGCCACAAACTGGCAGCGAGCAGACTTCTTTAATGTTTTAACCACTGCTATATTTCTCTAATACTTAAACTTGCCAGATTTTACACAAAAATCTGCATGTCTCATCTTTTAGGAAATAGAATATTGAGTAGTGCTAGAAATGTATTTTGCTTGAGAAAAATAATCTACAGTTGAGTATATAGTCTCCTTCAGTTAGGGCCTCCTCCTCACAGCTGGTCCTCTTCATTGATTCACATTACCTTCTGGGCTTCTGTGAGCTGTTCCTTTTAAATCCCTATCCTGCTTCACAGATTGTGCCGTTAATATCTAAAATACAACTTCTCATCCAGAAGAAAGTAAACATAAGTAAAATCTAACCTACTTCATGTGGTAGGAGAGATAGCATATGTAAAATCAGCTTACTCGTTAGAAGATACGGCACATTTGTCTTGTCTTGGATTTTATATTAGAGTACCATGGTTACTGATTGAAGGAGATCCACTGACATCAGCAAAAAGTGACATTCATTTGAAAGTTAAGTGGTTAAAAAAATACAAACTAGGAACATTAAAGTTCCTCAAAGTCTTTTAATATGATAATTATAAATTCCCTTTACATGTTATCACTGTATTAAATCTATTACTATATTTGTTATTATTGATGTTTTTAACGATGATATTGAATAAAAACTGTTAAATTATATTCACGATGTGCAATTTACTGAGCAGATAAATGAAATGAACTTTATAAAAGAGTTCTGCTTAAATTGATTAAGAAATATTAACACTTAAAATGAATAAGTTCCTAATAGAAAGTTCTCTTCACTGTACTAGACTAGATAATTTCATAGGCCATTATATATACTTGTTTTTGTTAATATTTCACTTCTATGTATAAAAGATTTACCATCTCAGCTATGTGAAGACTTCCTTGATGATCCATGAAACATGGTAGTGTATAATTGTGATCTGATGTGAATTTGAATTCCACATTTTCCAGTGTAAGCCAGCTTCTTAGTGTTCATGTAATGCCATGACATTGGTAACTGCAGTGATGTGCTAGAAAAATGTTACTCATTTTTAGAAAGTGAGTTTTAAGTTAGAGAGAAAGCTTTAGGGAAAATTGAAAATCCAGTTAACTTGCACAGGAAACATTGATTGACTCCCTTGTTTTCCCATTTCTTACACTCCTGAAAGAGAAAGTCATTTGGAAGAAAGTATAAAGTTTATTCACATAAGGGATTTTTAATAAATTGCTCAGGTTAGAACTTTCACTGAGTGTTCTCTATTAGTAATTTGTAAGTCTGTTATTGGACATTAATGTGTAAGTATGGAAATAATGAAAATAGTGCTTACTCAATAAATCTTTGAGTTTAATGAGAAGGGGGAGTTTAACACCAGAAAAAAAGTCTAGAGTTGCTTCTGCATCTTCTTGAGGGCGTCTACCTTCTCTGCTGAAGTAAACCAGACAGTACTGCCCAGAGGAGTCATCTGACTAATGTTTTTTTTTTTTTTGCTGACATACCAGCGTCATGGTATGAAGAGCGGAAAGTATTAGTGTAGAAGGCAGGAAGTGATTGTTTTGGTGCAGCTAGTGAGTAGTTGCATAGTTTGGATAAAGTATTTAAGCTCTAGATGCCATTTTGTGACCGTTAAATGAGGAAGGTGGTTGGACTACAGATAAGAATACGAACTTTAGAATCAAACAGGGTCAAGATGAATTCATGTTCTTCCACTCATTTGTTAGAATAGTGCTCAGAGTATCAATATAATGCCTATTTAGAGTAAGTGCTCAATTGGTCCTATTCATTATTTTTGGGGGGAGGGAGGCTATTTGCTTATTTTCAGAATTTCAGTTTTCTTTAAAATGGGCATAAAGTACTGTATAGAGTTGATACTGGGATTTAAATGGGCAAAACAAAGTACCTAGTGTAGTGTATGATACAAATAAAGTATGAATAAGATTGGTTACTTGTTCCTCACAAGCTTCCCTCCAGCATGAATTGTTTTGCTCCGTGTTTCTTTTTTTAATCATTATAAAACTGAGAGGTCTGGGGTACTAGGTACTCTAGAAAAGGGTTTAGGGAGAGAGGATTGTTAGGGCCCTGGCTGATACACAGTAACAATGCCCAAGAACAAGGTGTTTAAATCTCAGATTGAAGACCTTCAAGAGCCAGAAGGGGACAAAACAAAGAGTTTTTATTTGTGCTAGGGCAGCATGATACAGTGAAACAAAAATGTACTGTGAATTGATCAGTTGAATCAACAAATTTAATAAATATTTATTATGCCTCTCTTAATTTGCCAGGTACTGTTTTGATGGCTGGAATACAAGATCACTTGCTCTCAAGGAGTTTACAGTGGGGCAGGGAAAAAAGGAACATAGAAGTAAATATGAGATGCTCAACTGAAAATGCTGGAGGTGGGATGGGGTAGTGAGCTAGCTAGGTGAACCCTACTCAAAATGTGTTCTGTGGGTCAGTTCAGGGTCAGTTATCAGTTCATCTGTCCCTGGTCCTCCATTAGCTAACTAAAATTAAGAATGTCTAGAAAATTTTACATCAATCTAAGAAAATAATTTTATATCATATCAAAGAATAAAAGTCATATATTTTATATGCTTCCCTCACCCCCAGATAACTCATCATCATTGTGTTTTACAAGAGTACTAATCTGTAATGGATTGGAAATAAAACCTCGATTCTTTACCATTGTTTCTCAGTTTTAATTTTAGTGTGGTAACTTCCATTCTTGGCACGTAGATAAGCAGGCTGCAGAAAATTTGAGCTTCTTACGATTAATTAATTCATTGTTGGGATTAATTTATTTTGCTTTAAAAAACAGTCTCTACTTGTTATTAACATTATATTTTATGCTGGACTAAAGGACTTTAGGTCCTTTGATTTTAAAGTACATTTATTCAAAGAGTTGGGTGTATAAAGTAGAGAGAGGGAGGAATCAAAATTAAAACTGGAATGAATACAATACTTAGATGATTTCTGACTGAGATTTTATGATCAATTGTTCTTTTGGTATAAAATCTTTCCTCCCACCAAGTGTTAACTTGCACAGTGTCTACTATATGAAGTCACACGATCTTATATATTTGTCCCTGTCCCTTTATATGATGCTGGTGGAGCACAGATCCTAAGAAGAGAATATAGTTGTTTTTTTTTTTTACAAAATCTACTACTGCTTATCAGAGATAATGTGGGTAGCATTTAGGATTATCCACATATTAGAAGTCTACCAATTCCCGTTTTTATATAGCTTTATCATTTCTTTTAGAGCCTTATTTATTGCACAGTAGGGATAATTTAAGACCTGTGTTTTAAGACAACTGAACATAAGATTAAAAAATAAGGAACATATTTTGGATAACCCTTAGTTAGCATATTAAATGGACTTCCCCGGTGTCTCAGATGGTAAAGAATCTCCCTGCAGTGCGGGAGACCTGGGTTCAATCGCTGGGTCAGGAAGATCCCTTGGAGAAAGGAATGGCAACCCATTCCCATATTCTTGCCTAGAGAATTACAGGGACAGAGGCTATATAATCCATCGTGTCGCAGAGTCAGACATGACTTGAGCGACTAACACTTTCATAGATAATGACTCAATTCTTACCTGGTCAGATCTGATCCATTAAACAATACATAAGTGATTTAAGTTCAAAAAGAATATGTCACACAAAATATGTTCTTTTATAGATACTTGTAATGTAACATGCTTAAGTGTTAATATTGAGTGCATACTTTTGTAATATTCACCAGTGGTAAGTATGTCGAATAATTTAAACATCATAATAGTGACACTTGAAGATGTATTATCTTATTATCTGGTAAAACATAAAGCAATATGATTCTAAGAACACGTCTATTTAATGATCATTTACTATTTAAGTGATTAATTAAAATTTGAAAGGCAGCTGTAGAGTAGAATAAGGACGGCTTTTAGCTAATATGAATTATAATTTATATTTTTAATGATTGTTAAAGTAGCAATCATTGGATTTATGTAATCATGTTGATCTATGCCACAAATTAAGGCTTTTGAATATCTCTGGAGGTTAAAAATATTTTTGATGTAGTAGGGTTAGAATTTCAGCTATATAAGAACTCTTAAGTTGGTTTTTTCTTATTACCTGGATTTTAATCATGTTATTAAATAGATAGCTAGATATATTCTAGAACCAGTCAGTGCCTGTTGGGGAACAAATGGGGGAGGGTTTACTCAGCAATATTCTTCAGTTTGGTCATGAAATGAGGACTGCTTTATGTAAATTGTTCTTACTGGCGCCAGCTAGCTGTAACTGCAGTCTGGCTGTGCTAGGGCAGCAAATAATATGTGTCATGGATTTTCTGTTTGGAATGTATAAGAATGCAGCCTTTTGGACTGAAAGAACAGAGTTGATGCATTAGAATAGGAGTACTGAGACCTCCACAATTGCCAGTGAATAAGTGAAATAGTAGGAAGCTATAAGCTTTTTAAGTTTCTGTTCTGCGTTTATAGATTTGTACCTATTGATACTATTGGGTAATATATGGGAGGTACTAAACTGCACACAGTTGCTGCAGACCTAATAGTTGGCAGCATAGAAAGCTATACAAAGAATTCTGATTCTAGGCATCTTCACTTGCAACAGTCCTTTGGAAGATGTACGTTGAGTGTTCTGTCAGCTTCACTGACATGCTCTCTGATGTTTTCTGGCTTTTGTGGTTGATAGGATGTTTGCTGCACAAACTACACAACAGATGTGAACCACTGAAAGGAGTTTTAACATGTAGCCAATCTACTGTATTCCTATTTTTTTTTAAATGAATATGTACCAGACAAGGAATTTAGGCTCAAAAAAAGCTGATCTAGAAATCTGCATTAGCTTTTATGCTTATACAAATGAACTGAGTAGCAGTGGTTAACAGAAGAGGAAGTCTTTTTCACAGTATCAAGCTGCCCACAGGTAAGAGATTCAGGTCCTTTTTCTATGATAACTCTTCTCCCTCCCCTACCTCCTCAGGCCTTACTCTGTCTCTCACCTTTGGGAAGTTTTTTTGTTTTTAGTTTTGTTAATACCAAGATTACTAGATTGTTTAATGTTAATTTTCAGGAGATTCTGAATGTCATGTTTGGATTTGATTTCTTAAAAATATTTTCATCTTCTCTAATTTATCACAGGTTTAAATTGAAATTAACAGTAGGCTTCATATATGAGTATTATTCATGCATATAATATGTTCTCATTACATAGAAATCAGCTTTAGGTCTCTTCATAGTCCTGTTACTGTGTTCTCAGTTGTAGTGACACCAACTGGTACATAAAGAGCTATGACTTTTTGTAACCTTACTAAACATGAAGTTTTAGTTTAAATATACCCCTTTGACCTCAAAATCAGAATGCTTGTGTTTTCACAAGTGACTCATTAATGTACATTAGATAGTATATGTTTATACATTTACCATGGTCAAATGTTCCCTACCACCTTTATCATTTCCATTTCCACATATTTAAATTCATCACCATTTTATGACGTGAATTTAAGAATCTAAAACTAACAAGAATGTGTTAATTAGAAATTCTGTTGAGTCTAATATTTTATTTAAGCTCGGTGAAAGGTACATGAGCATTTATTATTATTTTTGTGTGTGTCTGAAAAATAGCATACAAAAAATCTCATTGAAATAAAAATAAAGAACTATATAAAATAATGAATATGGTAACCGTTATTGTAAGTCGGGCATAACAGAGGCAACTCAGCATGCATGAAAAGATATGAAGATTTATGTTTGTAAAGAAATGCATACTGATATATCAGTATTGTTGTTCAGTTGCTAAGTCTTGTCAGACTCTTTGTGATACCATGGATTGCAGCATGCCTTCTCCTGTCCTTCACTCTTTCAGACTGTATCAGTATGGCCAATGATAAGATATATTACAGATTGATATAATAGTTTTAGAGGGATGAGAGTGGGGAGGTAAGAAAGTTGAATGAAGCTAAGAGTGGGTAGTGAGGCTAGTTTAGAGAAATGGAGGGAAGGAATTAGAGTAGGCAGTTCTCTGCCTTTGCATTCTTTTCTGGGAGTTAAATAGCAGGTTCTTTCTGCAACCTGAAAGTGCTAGCTTTAGTTGGGACTTCAGTTCTCTAGATGAAGGGTAGTTGGTCTTTTATTACTGTATAGTTGAATACTTAAAATCTAGAGGTCAACTGTGATAAAAGGCACACTCATGTTTCAGGAGCCCGAACTATTTCCTGTTGCCCTTTGACTGTATTGCTTGGGATTTTAAAAATGATTGTTTTAATATATGTTCTGTTGAAGTATAAAAATGTGTATTTGTGGATATATATCCTCCAAGTAAATAATTTCACTAGAATTGGAGAAATGGTGATAGTAGAAATATATCAATTTTGAATAATGTACTTGAGGTTCAGTGGAAGAATGAGGCTGGATGTGTTCTCTTGGTGTAGAGAGCACAGCTGGGAAATGTTTTCAGACCTCTCTTTGAGGCAACGTTTGGGAAAATGTTGGGCTAGGAAGACAGTGGAGATAGACTGGTTTATATATGTATATAGATAAAGAGGCAAGGAGTTGTTAGACCAAAACAGAGGCATTTATTGATTACTATTAGAGTTCGAGATCACAGCAAAGAAAGATGATGGAGAATAGGAGTATTCTGTCTGTAGAGGAAAAAACCTAAAAAGAAGCATATAAGACAAAAATAAAGGACATGAGCATAATAAAGATGTGCAGTCTTCGAGACTGTTAAGCTTGAGTGTGCATGATCCAAAAATCTAGGGAATGAAATTTGAAGTTTTAGTTTTGGTGTTCCTATTAGGCAACAACTTTTGTTTAGCAAGCAGTGTAGACTTAGAAGATCTTCGAAGTGAGATGGATGTGAGTAATCTAACATCACACCTTGCACTGGAGTCTACTGTTTGTTATTTCTGACAGGTAGTTATCTGGCTTCTGCATCAATATTTCTAATGACAGAAAAGAAAGTCTCTAATTTTATAAGGCAGTTCCTTCTTTTGTTGGACATCCAAAACAATGAATGTTTGCAGATTTTGAGACAAAATTGGCCTTTCATTGTTTTGTTCCTGCCCTCTACCTTGTGTCTGTCTCTTTCTTTGTGTATCTCTGTAATTTTTACATGACAAATCTGCACTAAAGAAAGCCATTAAAATTCTCTGGTGTTTTCTAGGCTAAATGTCCACCACTTTCCTGACGTTTGCTCATATACTGCATTGTTCTGGGTCATTCTTTAGCCTGGTCATCCTCTTGTTTATCCTACTGTTTTTATTATCTTTTTAAATATACATTTATTTTAATTGGAGGCTAATTGATTTATAATATTGTATTGGTTTTGCCATACATCAACAGGAATCCGCCACAGGTGTACACGTGTTCCCCATCCTGAATCCCCCTCCCACCTCCCTCCCCATACCATCCCTCTGGGTCATCCCAGTGCACCAGCCCCGAGCATCCTGTATCCTGCATCGAACCTGGACTGGCGATTCGTTTCACATATGATATTATACATATTTCAATGCCTTTCTCCCAAATCATCCCACCCTCACTAGTATTCTCCTGTTTTTAAAAGTCTCTTTATCTGTGATGCTCATAAGTAAATACATTACTAAAAAGAATGTTCTTTTTTTCTGACAGTGTACTTCTGTTCTCCAGTTTTAAGTTTGCATTGACATTTTTGGCAGCCACTTTCCACTGCTGAATTTTTATTGAGTTTGCAATAAGTTAAAATCCCTTAGTCTTTTTCATGTATTCCATTGATAACATGTAATATACTTAAATATTTGAACCAAATGTATTATCTTATAATTATATGTTCTTAATTTCTAGTGTGGTTTATTATGCTTTCTTTTGATTTTCCTTGCTTGTTTTCCCCCTTTAGGAAGTCTTTCAAAGAGCTGGTTTTAGATTTCATTGATTGCTTGCGTTTTATTGAGTTTCCCATGATAATTTTCAAGTTTTATTGTAGTTACTTTCTTTGGGTTTATAACTTTTATTAGCATTTTTGAGTTTGTGCTTCTTTATAAATATATGCATTTAGGTTTTCTCCTGAGTATCATTTTAGTTGAATTCCTTGGGTGGTATTTTGTTAATACTTTGTTGCTTATATTATTTTACCACTGACTGCTCCTTAATCTAAAGTTTTTTTTTTTAATTTATAAGAAGATAAATTTCCCTCTTATTTCATATTTAGCTAACTGTATTAAGTTATGGCTAGAGAATGTGGCCTTGTGTGAATTTTTTTTGGAGGGGTTGGTCTTTGAATTTGTTAATATTCCCTTATCACCATATGCACAGTCAATGTATGTTGATTTTTGTTCATAAAAATTTGCATTCTGGGTTTTTTGGATATACAATTCTATTTACTTTTTTACTGAGTGACTTCACTTCTTCACTTCAGCATGTTAGTTGAGAAAAGCATTTTTAATATTGTTTTTTTCATCTGTAGCGTTTAGAAAGAGGTGTGTCTATCTTTCTGGATTTATTAGTTTTTCCTTGAATTTTTAAAAATATATTTTTGGTTTATAAGTGGTATTATTTAGGTATATCAGACATAATGTTTCTAGTGGATTGTACCTTTTATTAATTATAAATATCCTTTTTGTTCCATTGCTAAGTCACTTCAGTCGCGTCCGACTCTGTGTGACCCCATAGACGGCAGCCCACCAGGCTCTGCCGTCCCTGGGATTCTCCAGCCAAGAACACTGGAGTGGGTTGCCATTTCCTTGTTGCATTACTGGATTTTAAATATGAATTTTTTTAATATGTTACATGTAGCTTTTATACATATACTTAACTTTTTTTTTGGTTGGCATTTGCCTCATGTATCATTTTTACCTGTTAGTTTTCAACCTTTCTATGCTATTTTATTATAAGGTAATATGTAGCACATATTTATTTGATGATATTTTTGTCATTTTATCCAGTTTGAAGCCTAAGTAACTTTTAGATGGATCATTTTCTTTATTCCTTTGTTCCCTATTCCACAATCTTAAAATCCATTAATTTCCATTTTGTAATTATCTTGTATTTTGTTCCAGAATATTTGTTTTAAAGATGGTCGGTTCTCAATTATTTTAGTCTGCTCATGAGTTTTACTTGTTTTGTGGAGCATTGCTATTTATCTGAGTTATCTGAGTTTCTTCCTAGGGTCTTTTGCTGTCTTCTGTCTGTAAGTATATCTTTATATATGTTAGCTATAATCTATTAACTCAGTCTTTGCTCACGAGTAATATTTTTATTTTTTCTATCCTTGTTGATTTTCTGGCAATAGGATTCTAGGCTAAAAATAACTTTTCCCTTGAGCTTTGGGGATATTATTGTTTTATTTTAGCATTTAGTATTGCTGATGACAAGTCTGATGTCAGTTTAATTTTTATTCCTTTGTAGTTAAAATGATCTTTGAAAAATTCTGAGTTATTAGTATTTCTTCATATGGGTTTTCTGAAATCTTAACATAGTATGTCTGTCTAAGTGTTTCCTCATATCTTAGCTTTCTGTTCGCCCTTTGTATAATCCCTACCTCTGCCTGCCCAGAAAATTTTGATTGATTGTACTCATCTTTGTGCTCGAGAGTTCCTATTTTACTTTGGGTATATGCTGACCCAGGTGATTATGAGGGAGCTGTTGCTTGTTGCTCATGGCATAAGCTGGGAATTTGTGTTCTCAATGGTAGCCTTCTTTCCCTGTCTCTTCTGGAGCTTAGTGTCTGTGTGAGTTACTACCCTGTCTACATTCATAAACGTCATGCCACTGCTGCCTTGGTTTAGCATTAGCATAAAAGAGATTGGGAAAAGTGGAATGAGCTTAACCGTTAAGATAAATCACACAAATATGTTGTCATTTGAAAATTGAAACTGATATACCAGGTCTAAGTAAAAGTTTGTATCTGTTGTCTTCTCCTCTAGGGAACTGCTATAACTGGTTTGGCTTTTATCCTTCCAGACTTTGAAATATCACTTATATGCATATATAAATGTTTAGAAATATATTATTTTTCATTTTAAAGCATAATTGCATAAAATTTTGAATACTTATTGACTACTTACTTACATATCTAAGAATTTTCTATTTATGTCATTAATCTCCATAACATTTTTATGAAGGCAGGCATTATAATAGTCTCAGTTTCATAGATACTGAGGCAAGGAGAGGATAAGTATCTTGGACAGGATATTTAAGAAGGAAATGATCATACTTGTATTCAAAGAGGTATATCTGACTTCAAAGTTTATACTGTTAAGTACGTTGAATTCTGTTGCTACTTGTATACTTAATATTCACACCAATAAAAAGTATCTACTGTGTTCTTAATTTCTCTTATTGTTCTTTATTCTTTAGTGGATCTTCCAGTATTTTTTAACTATTAGGGATTGATTATTAATTTGTTTGCTATTATAGTACAGCAGTAGATATCCTGATACATTACCTTTTAAAAATATATTATTATTAATGCTTAAGATGGACATCTCAAAGTATTCTTTGGTGTGTCAAAGTGAAAGTGAAAGTGGCTCAGTCTTGTCAGACTCCTTGGGACCCCATGGACTGTAGCCCACCAGGCTCCTCTGTCCATGAGATTCTCAAGGCAACAACACTGGAGTGTGTTGCTGTTCCCTTTTCCAGGGGATCTTCCCGACCCAGGGATCTAACCCGGGTCTCTTGCTCTGCAGGCAGACTCTTTACTATCTGAGCCACCAGGGAAGCCCTTTGGTGTATCAAAGTGATACACAGTTCTGCTTATTTGCCCATGAAAATAGTTATGACACTGAAATCTTATATCAGCAGTATATGGTGCTACTCATTGCTGTACATTATTGCTAACAATATTCTTTACTGTTTAAGCCACCATGAATCCCAAGTAGTTGCCAATCTGATGTAAACAAAGTATTTTCTCTTTGTTTTGTCTTTTTCTGATTATTATGGACGTTGAATATTTTTTCTTATGTTCCTTTTATGAATTGCTTGTTTGATTTTTTTTTTTGTCCTTTTGAGTTTTTTGTCTTTTTTATTCACTAATAGATACTCTTTTATTCTGGTACTAATCCTATTACCACTAAGCTTTTTTTTTTTTTTGAACTGGGGGCTGCTCTGCTACCACAGCTGCGAGGTAGGCCCGCTTCCTACCCCCAGGTGACAAGCTCTGCCTATTTGGCTGTGCAGCTACTAGGCTGGCAGGCTGCTGCCCACTGATTGGCATGCCCTTGGTGCGAGGCACCCCAACTCAGTGCACTGTCCTCCCTGGAAGATAAGCCGAGATTGGCGCCCACGGAAGACCTGCAGGTGGAGGAGCGGAAGGAGGAGGCCTAGCGCCTGAGAAGGGCCAGGGTGCGAGCCCACCATGCTTTTTAGGTTTAAAGTGTTTCTTGAAACTTGTGGTTACTTGTTACTTTTCTGTGCCTTTGATATTTCTCTACATTGAGTCATATACCCAGCATAGTTCTAATATGTCACATACTTTCATAGTTTTGTCAGTCTTTTTCTTATATGTTGATGTTTCTAGATACCTTTTTCCTTGCTAATCTGAATTAAATGTTTTGTTTTTTATATCTTCCCTGAGGTCTTACTCTTTTTGTCAAGATTTCTAGAACAGTTCAGTTCAGTTCAGTCGCTCAGTCGTATCTGACTTTGCGACCCCATGAATCGCGGCACGCCAGGCCTCCCTGTCCATCACCAACTCCCGGAGTTCACTCAGACTCGTGTCCATGGAGTCAGTGATGCCATCCAGCCTTCTCATCCTCTCTCATCCCCTTCTCCTTCTGCCCCCAATCCTTCCCAGCTTCAGAGTCTTTTCCAATGATTCAACTCTTCGCATGAGGTGGTCAAAGTACTGGAGTTTCAGCTTTAGCATCATTCCTTCCAAAGAAGTCCCAGGGATGTGAGAGTTGGACTGTGAAGAAGGCTGAGCGCCGAAGAATTGATGCTTTTGAATTGTGGTGTTGGAGAAGACTCTTGAGAGTCCCTTGGACTGCAAGGAGCTCCAACCAGTCCATTCTGAAGGAGATCAACCCTGAGATTTCTTTGGATTTCTTTCTAGAACAGTAAATGTATGAATATAGTACCACACTTTTTGTTTTTGCTTTTTATGGAAATATCTGTGATGTTTCACTACTAAATATGAAGTTTCCTGTTGGTTTGAAGTTGCCTTTATCAGCTAAACAAGCAGTCTTTATTGTTCTTAATTTTCATTTTTACCAGTGAATGAGTCAGGGAACATACTCAATGCCTTTTCAGTTTCTGTTGAAAGATGACAGTTAATTTTTAGGTTGTTAATACATATCTGAATATGCTTAATTTTTAAGTTATTAAAGGTGTTTAAAATGTTTAAAAAGTGCAATTTAGGATAGAAAATTCTTTTCATTTAGTAGTTGGCCACGCCGGTAGGGATAGAGTGCTTCTAATGAGAATGTGTAATTTTTTGTTTCTGGGCCTTAAAGATCTAATAGGAAGTCTCAGTCATTTCATAGAGACTGCCCTCCTAGTTTCTCCAAGGACTGTTCTCTGCACACTATTATTGAGAGAGTTGTTATCGCCATTAACAGTGACCTGACTAATCACATGTCTTCTCCAGTAGAATAACTAGAATGTGTATTCCAACATTTAAAGGATGATAAAAAAAAATTTTTTGCAAACTATGATAAGTATTTTGAAAATACCAAAGTAAGGTCTTTGATCTGAATTTGTGAACCCTTGAAAAGAACTTGGTGGCCTATTGCATTTATGATTGTATTTCTTTGGGTTTCCCTCCCCAACCCCTTCCTTTTCCTTTTCTTTCATTTTCTTTCTTTTTATAAATTCTGGAGGCTCTAGGCTCAGATAAATATTTTAATGTGGCAGACAGCCAGATTTCCAATAGTCCTGAACTCAGCATGTTGCTGTTGCTTAGCAACTACTTGTGAAGTCTTGTGGATATAACTGAATTATAAGTAGGGTTATGGGCAGAAGTGCAATTGAGATTGGTAAGAAAGGCATACTCTCCCCCCTACCCTGTGCCTGCCCCCATCCCCCATTTGAATTTGAGTTATTCTTTATGCAGAGTCAGTTTTCAGAAATCTGGCTCATAAAAACTGGGTGTACTAACCCTATCAGGAAGACAGTAAGGGCTCTGTAGAGGTCTTGTTTGTAATTACACATTTGAAAGCCTGTTTTTATTATTAGGATTAAATAGTCTATACCGGAGAGATAGCAGTAAATGGAAAATAGAATACTTCTCCTAATTTTCATGGTTATTCACGTAGAAAAGTTTCTACAGATTGTATTACTGCCTATATTTCTTTTCCACATTTATGTTAAAATTTACATGTGTAACAAATTTTTGGTTATATTTCTATAAAAGTTTTTAATCACATTGTTTCTTTAGTGTCTTAAAAACTATCCTATAATAGTGACCATGTAGGCATTTGATAAATACACAAGTACTCCAAGCTGTCTTTGCCATTTCTCAGTAGAGCAATCGGTTTTCAAGCGGAATTTATTAATTTTTTATTTGAGTCAAAATTTAAGGATCCTCTCAGTCCTTTGTTTTCCATTCATTCCAGATGGAAAACTTTAGACCTAAAGGTTTGAATGATTTGCCCAAGCCAACTCTCTCCAATCTGTGTTTTTTTCTGCAGTTTTATCTTCTACTGATGCAGATCTAAAAGCCTTTTTTTTTTTTGCACTCATATTTCATCAGTTTATACAAAGTTTAATTGTAGTCTGTAATTTAAAGTAAAAACAGTAAACCAAATTCAGTAGCAAGCACAACTAATATGAGCAGATTTAGATGAGAACAGAAGAACATGAGATCTCAGTAATGCTTATGGTCATCAGTCAATATGTTTATAGAATGGGTGGAAAACATTGGCTTCCTTGGTCTAATGGTTAGTAGGAGAGAGATTAAGAGAGTTTCCAAAGTATGATATTTTGGTGAGATTTGCAGATTTTTTAGGTTCTGAAAGAAAACAAAGTGATAATCCTTAGTTTTTGGTAAAGGAACTGTGTTTTCTTAAAATATATCACAAGATTTTTGTAGTAGCTTCTGATAGTCCAACTTGTGAAGAAAGTAAGCTTTTTGGGAACATTTGCCTAACGCAAGTAGATTATATTCCCATGCATTGTTTGCCAGGGAGATTTCAGAGTGGGTATGTAATTTTTCTTCTTTTGCTCCCTGGAAGAGTGCTGGTCCATTCTGAGTTGTATCCCAAAGAGAGATCTTGTTATCAAAAGCAAAAGTTTTTTCTTAAATTCTAACATAGATTTGCAAATAAAATCAATTCAAAAAGTTGCAGTAAACATAATTTTAGTTAAAGCTGTTCAGTGATAATATACTAGCAAATATTGCTTTGCTACAGAAGAGAAAAATTATAGGTACAAAGAAGAATTCAAGTTTCCTCTTTGAAACGAAAGATTAGGCTTCTTTTTTTAATTTAGTTATGTTTGTTGTTAGAGTTAAACTTCTGTACACATAGGCTATGGCCACAGAATATCTGGTTCTCAGATAACATTTTGGATTCTTGTGGGTTGTAGGAGGGCAGGGTCTAGAGATGGGTAAGAGTATAGAGAGGTTGAGGAGGGTGACATTTCTGGCATGTATCTAAACTTCTCTAGAGCATTTACTTGCTGTACTGATTTTTAACACTAAAGTGCACTAAAGTTCAGTCCTCCCAAAATTCCAATTGGTGTGTGGTAAAATGTTTATTTTGAATAATCTGCAAATTTCATGCTTTTTCTGTTCTCTTGAAATATAAAATTGGTGTCAGTAAAACTAAAACATGTAATAACTGCTTTAAATAATTTTAAGGAAATATGAAGTGCTAAGATATATATTTAAAGTGTAATTTGACTTACATAACTGGAATTGTAAAACTTTTCCCCACTTGTGCCTTGTTATCAAATTTCAACCCATTTGTTACATTCTTCTTCTCTAATTATAACTCATATGTTACTTCATATCTTTTCTTTTGATGAGGATTGTAGTTTGTTCAGGTAAGTAAACAAGATGAATTTACATTTAAGATTTAAATTGTCTTAAAGATGTGGATACAGTTCTAAGTTAGATCTGAATATCCAAGTCACATGTAAATACAACATTAAGAAAAATAAGTAAAACAATAAGCTAAGTTACCTTGCATTCAGACCACTGCTTAAAATAATAATATTTATGTTTTTAAAGGCTTGGTTAAACTTAATTTTAGAATCTAGCTACTCTTAAAAGAGTATACTACCAATGGATTGCTTTTCTGATGTATTTTCATCCTTCACTGGAGCTCTTTTTGTTACTTAAAACTGTTCTGCATTTTTATTTCTTAAACACATTGTTTATAAACTTTATTAAAAATAAGTCTTTTACATGTAATTTTCATAATGAAGTTTTTAGACTTTACTAATATCAAATACATGAATTCCTTTTTTGACCAAAGAAAACATTTTAAAAGTTAATTTACCACTTTATTAAAACATAATGGAGGGTTTGAGATATTTAAAACATGAACTTTGATACTCTTTGCGAGTATATGATTTGATTGTAACCAACGTTTCAACAGCTATAATTTAAATTCTTGAAAATAAAAAAAGATTTTTTTCCCCTTTTACCTTTTCTCTTTATTTTCCTTTTATTTAGTTAATTTTAATTTTGGTCATTCTTTAGTAGCTTATGAGCTTCATAGTTAATTACATTAGACTTCACATTGCTTGGCATCTTTATGATTCTTCAGAGTAAATGTGTTATATACATATAAGCACACGTAATTGGGGCTTCCCTGGTGGCTCAGATGGTAAGGAATCTGCCTGCAATGTAGGAGACCCGGGTTTGATCCCTAAAACAAGAAAATCCCTTGGAGAAGGAAACAGCAACCCATTCCAGTATTCTTGCCTAAAGAATTCCATGGACAGAGGAACCTGGTAGGCTACAGTCCATGGGGTTGCAAAAAGTTGGACACCACTGAGTGACTAATGCTGAGAGAGACTGAAGCATAATTAGGTTGGAAAGTTAGAATGATGGCAAAAATTCTTTTATTTGGGTGACAGAAACGTGTTGTCAACTTTAATATTATCCCATGTTAGACCAAAGTGAAAAGCCAAACATAGTGGTATTATAAAGATTAAATATTTATATGTTTAACTTTAACTTGACATGAGTAACAAGATTGTTTTCCTCAGGAATTGTTTTAGTTTGATTGAAAAAAGTTATTGAATGTTGACTGTGTGGAAAGCACTATATGTTGGAACAAGTTTGTGTCAAAAAAATAAGGCCTAATCCCCACCTGTTTAGAGATCTGCTTTGATTAATATTTAATCATTGTATTGTTAATACACAGTAAAATCTTTTACCCTTAAGTAGGATTCTCAAATGATTGCAGGGGAAAAGTGTTAGAAAAAAAATGCAGCACTATTCATATTTTGACAGATTTTAGAAGTTTAGAGATGTAAGAACTGTGATTAAAGTGTTAACTTTTTCTCCTGAAAAAAGAACACTTAAATATTTAGGTACATATATACATGTGTATATGTATATATAAGTAAAATCATATGGACAATGGCATGTAACTTGAAATTGGTCCATTAATTTAGCTTAGAATTCATTTTTCTTTAATTGCCACTTAGTAAGGAAAAGTTCCAAGTTAATATTCTAGATGATGAAATGCAAGGTACATAATTTTCCCCAGGAAAATAAAGTGTTTTTGCTAGTGGTTTTCCTCTGATATTCACATCTATTCTGGGATTCATACTAGCATATTGTTTCTATTTTTAGGCTGTTGCCAGGCAGATAAAAAATTTCTCCTTTTAGGATTGCCCACTTTCTAGTTTTCTGATTGGTTACATGAACCTGCTTTCTTTAGCCAACCACAGTGACTATGCAAATTGTATTTCAGTTTCTGTTGCAGGGAGAGAACTGATAAGATGGCTGCAGGGTTTTCCTTTGGGGTATGTTTATTATTCTAAAGAGGATTTTCATCATTATGTAATAATAAGCAAAAGTAGATCTTTTTCAAAATAGTATTTTACTTTTTGAAATGTGAAATCAACTAATTAAACAAGTTGTATAAGCCTTGAAAAATGCCTCTTCTGTCAGATTAGGTTAATTTTAATGGAGTTCTATATTGAACCTTGTTAGAGGCAGCATTTTGTGTCAGTGGGTATACGTTACTTTTTGTTAGTAAATAAACATCCTGACTTCTCAAAGGAAGGTTGACTTCTTTGTAAACCTGCTGTATGTGAACATGCCAACATGTTAGTGTTTAATTCTGTCAGATATTCTAGATTACTACCTTTGCTTTATAAAATAATTTCATTATTTCGCTTAAGAATCATTTTTTATTTTAGTTATATGTATATAGCCCATTATTCTTTTAGTCAGTGTTCACTAAGTGTATATTATATTCCAGACACTGTGTAGCTTATTAATATTATTCCTGGAAATTTAGTTTATTTTTTATTCTTTTGTTAAATGACCTGTGAAGTACGTCATAGTGATACCAGCATATTTTTAAGATGTTCTCTGACAGCAAAACTTGGGCATTTAAAATGTATCAATCTTATACTAAATACATGATGAGATGTGCCAAAGTATTTCATAAAATAGACATAAAGGTAGGTATTATAGTCCATTTATAATATTTTAAAAATTGAAGTATAGTTGACTTACGGTTTTACTTTAGTTTCAGGTATAAAATGTGATTCAATGTTATTATAGGTTACATACCATACAAAGTTACTACAGTTTTACTGACTGTATTCTCTGTGCTGTGACATTCTTTCCCTGTGACTTATTTATTTTATAACTGGTAGTTTGTACCTCCTGATCCCCTTCACCTGTTTCACTCATTCCCCACATTACCTTCCCTAATAATTATTTCTAGAAAGATACATGTAACCTACTGGTAAATACAGTGGCAAGACACTTCATACTGAATAAAGACAGCACTGGTAAACTGTGACAAAGCATTATGTAACACCAAAAATTTCAGTAAATAAACCTCGTTTATAAGCAAGTTTATCATTAATTACATGTAAGGCCTCTTGGTTATAGTGCCAATTTACAGTAAAAGAGAATGCTCCTGTTTCACTTAAGACTCCCTAGTCCTTTTGGAAAGGGCAGTTGATTGCATTTTCTGTGTATAGGATACTTGATTCATACATGTACCTGGAGTGTTCATTTGCACCATGCTCAGTGTTGTTGTCTTGTTGGTAAAATTTGTTTTGTTCTTTTATCTTCTCATGCCCATTATTACATCCTGTGAGATAAACATACTACAGAATTATGTCCCATTTAGGACAAGGGAAAAAAAGTAACTGGCTTATCTGAGAGGAACACATGGAGAACAAGGTTGCTGTTTTTTTTCTACATATTGCCTTTTATAGAAGTATACTAGTGTAATTACAGGTATACTTGTTGATCTAGAAGTGTTAATTCCCTAAAGTGGGAACCAATACTCAGTTCTTTTTGTTTTTGTTGCTTTGTCTGTGTTGAAAGTGTGACCCAGTAAAAGTCATAGGTTGAAAACAAATGAAGTTATTCAATTCTAGTTTTGCTGTTAAAAAAAAAAAAAATCACAGGCTTATTGAAATGTAATTCACATGCCATACGATCCGAATGATTAAAGTATACAACCATTGGTTTTTAAAACATTCACACAGTTGTATAACCATCACTACAATTAATTTTAGAACAGTTTTTATTACATTATAAAGAAATCTTGTATCCGTCAGGAGCCATTCCTCATTTCTTCCCCAACCCCCAGTGCTAGCCAGCTACTTATCTGCTTTCTGTCTTTATAGATTTGCCTGTTCTGGACATTTCATATAAATAAAATTACTCAGTGTGTAGCCTTTTGTGATAGGCTTCTGTCACTCAGCATGTTTTCAGAGTTTATTCATGAAGTAACACTTATCAGTACTTCATTCCTTTAATAGCCAGATAATATTTCATTTTAATGGATATACCACGTTTTATTTATCAGTTGCTGGACTATGCTGGACTATGGCTATTATGAATAGAACACTTTTAGGAGGTTATGAGAAGTGCTTCTGTGAGTATTTATGTACAAGTGTTTGCATGGACGTGATTGTATTTCTTGTGGATATGTATACCTAGGAGTAGAATTGCTAGATTATTATAGCAGCACTGTTGAAGAAGTGTCAGCCTCTTTTTCCAAAGCACCTGCTCCACTTTACAGCCCCATCAGCTGTATGAGGATTCCAATTTCTCTCCATCTTTTGCTAACACTTGTTATTTTCTGCTTTGGTTATAACCACTGTGTTGTGTGTGAAGTGTTAATTATGGTTTTGATCTGCATTTCTCTAATGACTAATGATTTTGAGCATCTTTTTATGTTTGTTGCTTATTGGCTTATCTTTGGAAAAATATCTGTTCAAGTCTTTTGCTCATTTTTAAATTGGGTTGTTTTATTATTATTGAGTCATAGCAGTTTTTATATATTCTAATAGATACAAGTCTCTTTTCAGGTATATTACTTACACATATTTTCTCCCATTGTGTGAGTTATCTTTTCACTATCTTGATGGTGACTTTTGCAGCACAAAAATTTTTAATTTTTATGAGGTCCAGTTTTTTTTTTCTGTTGTTAATCTCAGGACATATATAAGTAATCATTGACTGTTCTAAGGTCATGTAGATTTATATCTGTTTTCTTTTAAGATTAAAAATTTTAGCCATTAGATTTAAGTCTGTGACCCATTTGGAGTTAGCCTTTATTTATGCTATGAGATAGGGGTCGAAAGTCATTATTTTGCATGTGGCTATTCAGTTGTTTCTGCACTATCTGTCTGTTGAAAACACTGTTTGTTCCTCATTGAATGGTCTTAGCACTCTTGTCAAAAATTATTTAACCATAAATGTGAGGGTATATTATATTTTGACGGTTCTAATCCATTGCTGGAAGAAGCACAAGCTGGAATCAAGATTGCTGGGAGAAATATCAATAATCTCAGATATGCAGATGACACCACCTTTATGGCAGAAAGTGAAGAGGAACTAAAAAGCCTCTTGATGAAAGTGAAAGAAGAGAGTGAAAAAGTTGGCTTAAAGCTCAACATTCAGAAAATGAAGATCGTGGCATCTGGTCCCATCACTTCATGGGAGATAGAAGGGGAAACAGTGGAAACAGTGTCAGACTTTATTTTGGGGGGCTCCAAAATCACTGCAGATGGTGATTGCAACCATGAAATTAAAAGA
>SJYV01037346.1:131317-166880 GCA_006410875.1 Neotragus pygmaeus | reverse complement strand
CCATCACTTCATGGGAGATAGAAGGGGAAACAGTGGAAACAGTGTCAGACTTTATTTTGGGGGGCTCCAAAATCACTGCAGATGGTGATTGCAACCATGAAATTAAAAGATGCTTACTCCTTGGAAGGAAAGTTATGACCAACCTAGATAGCATATTGAAAAGCAGAGACATTACTTTGCCAACAAAGGTCCATCTAGTCAAGGCTATTGGTTTTCCAGTAGTCATGTGTGGATATGAGTTGGACTGTGAAGAAAGCTGAGTGCTGAAGAATTGATGCTTTTGAACTGTGGTGTTGGAGAAGACTCTTGAGAGTCCCTTGGACTGCAAGGAGATCCAACCAGTCCATCCTAAAGGAAATCAGTACTGGCTGTTCTTTGGAAGGAATGATGCTAAAGCTGAAACTCCAGTACTTTGACCACCTCATGTGAAGAGTTGACTCATTGGAAAAGACTGATGCTGGGAGGGACTGGGGGCAGGAGGAGAAGGGAACGACACAGACTGACTCGATGGATGTGAGTTTGAGTGAACTCTGGGAGTTGGTGATGGACAGGGAGGCCTGGCGTGCTGCAGTTCGTGGGGTCGTAAAGAGTCGGACACAACTGAGCAATTGAGCTGAACTGAACTGATTCCACTGCTCGCTCTGTCTGTTCTTCTGCTAGTAGTGCATGCTCAGTTGATAAGTTGTGTCTGACTCTTTGCAGCCCCATGGACTGTTGCCTACCAGGCTCCTCTGTCCATGGGATTTTCCAGGCAAGAATACTGGAGTAGGTTGCCATCTCCTTCTCCAGGGGATCTTCCCAACCTAGGGATCAAACCTGTATCTCCTTCATTGGCAGGTGGATTCTTTACCACTGAGGCACCTGGGAAGCCAATACCACACTGTAAAGATTACTGTAGCTTTATAGTAAGTTTTGAAAATGTGAAGTGTGAGTCTTTCACTGTCTCTTCCTCTGCTCCACCCCATATTGGCTATTTGGAATTTCTTGCATTTCCATGAGTTTTAGAATCAGCTTGTCAGTTTCTGCAAAGAAGATAGTTGAGATTTTGATAGGGCTTTGCCTTGAATCAGTCGATCAATTTTGAGAGTAGTGATGTGTTAATGTTAAGACTTCTGATTCAAGAGTATAAGGTGTCCTTCTGTTTACTTAGATCTTTAATTTCTTCAACACTTCATAATATTTTAGAGTATTAGTTTTGTACTTTTTGTTAAATTTACTTTTTATGCTATTATAAATGGAACTGTTTTCTTAATTTCTTTCTGAAATTGTTTTTTTGCAAGTGTTTTTTTTTATATTTTTCAATATATTGATTTTATTTGTGCAACCTTCTAGACTCATTTACTTGTTCTAATAAAATTTTTGATGGATGTCTTAGGATTTTCTGTACATAGGATTTTATCATCCGCAAATTGAGATAGTTGCACTTTTTTCCTTTCAAGGTACATGACCTTCATTTCATTTCATTTTCTTGCCTAATTGTCCCGGCTAGAACCTCTAGTCAGTGCCTAATAGCAGTAGTAACAGCAGACATTTTGTGTTGTTTCTTATCTTAGGGTGAAAGCTTTCTGTCTTTGTCAGTTAAGTATGTTAGCTATGGGTTTTTCTTAGATGCTCTGTATCAGATTGAGGAAATTCCCTGTGGTTTGTTGAGCTAGTCCTATTGTTACTTGCTTGGATGACTTAATGAAAAGTTACTTTAAAAAAGATATTTGGATGTTTATATTGTTTTGAACACTAGAAGACCCCCATGGTTGCAAAATTTAAAGGATGAAATGCATAAGAAGTGTACATATGCAAAGAAAGCAATTTCATGCTGAATCAAATGTCTTTTTTACTTTACTAAGTTAATTATTATCTATGTAATGAATGATAGTAGCATGGCTATTGATGTATTATTTCAAATGTAAAGGTGAACTTGTATAACTTGTCACTTAAATGGGAAAAAAATATACCTTGGTATAAGGTCTGACATATAATTACTCCTTGATAAGTGTCAGTTTCTTTATCCCTTTAAGGTGGGTTGTTTAGTTAATAAAATGGGGACTTTATAATATACAAAAAAAGTATAAGACATACCTGGGAATAATAAACATCAGATTCAAGGAGTTAAGGAGTTGGGATGGGGAAGGAATAGCATGCTATCTGATGGTGTTATACAGGAGGCTTTGTTTTTAATTTCTTATCTGGATGATAGGTACACATATGTTCATTATATTAGAGTTTATATCTTGCCGATGTTCTCTGTATTTAATAATGAAAAATTAATTATAAAAGAACATCAGTATAGCTAGACTTTAGTAAAATAATTCAAAATTTAAGCTAGAATCAAACTTAGCAAGCATCTAGTCTAACCTCCTCAGTTTTAGTGTTGAGTGACATGAAATCAGGAGAGTTTGGGTGATTTATCCTGTGACAACTATTATGCTTATGTTGGAACACAGAGTAGATTTGGTTTTGTTAGTTTAGAAATCTTTGTTTTGCCAAGTTTTTATACTAATGTATTTTGAGTTGTGGATTATATGTGCATGCATGCTCAGTTGTGTCTGACTCTTTGCAACCCCATGTACTGTAGCCTCCCAGTCACTGGAGTGGATTGCCATTTCCGACTCCAACGGGTAAATTATATAGTTCACTGTTATTCTTGTTTTGGTAAGATTTACCTATCCCTGCGTTTTGCCATATGACCTGAAATGTTTCCCCATGAGAACTTTTTTCTCTCTACCCTCTTAACTTTGGTTTAGCCAATGGGCTGTGAGTGAAAGTGGCATATAATGTGTCTAAGAAAAAGCTTTAAAATCTATTGTATATTGTATGGTTCTGTCATTGTGGGCTTTTTTTTCTCAGTCATTATGGGCTTTTCTCTATGCCACAAGACCTGGAATTGTAGGGGCTGGGGAAGCATTTGCTGCTTCTTCAACTGAGGACTTAGAATGAAGAAGATTGTTAGTTATTAGCCAGAAAAAAAAAAAAAAAAACATCTTTTTCCTTACTGCTTTATTACCTAGTGAAAGCTGACTGACACAGAAAGTAAGTTCTCCGTCCTTTCTCCTTAGATTGAGTTTATAAGAAAAGTAAGCGCTATTTCCTGTCATTTGAAGGATTTACATCTTTCATCTTGCCCTCCTAAATCATTCTGGGTATTTTAATTCATCCAAGTAAAGTGTGAAAAATTTTGGACAAGTGGTTCTTAAATTCTTGAGGAAATAAAATACATAGCCATCTGTAACTTTACTCATTGCTGCCCAGGGGTTTCATTTTGGATAAGTTAGTGGGCCCTGATGGATAACTGGCTAATTTTCTGATGGGAAGTAATTTAATAAGTGTGTTCTATAGTTGAGTTTGTTGGATCAGGTCAATTAATTTGACTTTGTGTATGTAACCCCGAAATATACTGGAAGAAGTTATTTTAAGGTATCTTGCATTTGCATTTTTTCATGTAGACTATTCTAGTACTCTTTAAAATATATCCGTGAACGCAACAAATTAGACTGTAGTGACTGTTCTGGTTTGATGTGCTTATTAATCAATATTGATTTGCTCTTGCTTTGTCCAAGGGATTGTTGGTAAAGCAATCTTCTGTTTCCTTTGTTGCTGACTAGTTTTAAGCATTTAGTTAAGGGATATTCCATTATATGTTTTGATATCTCAGCTGATATCATGAGGTTGCTGAGAGGCAGAAGGGGTTATTTGTTGCATCAAGTATTATTAGCATGTGAAACCATAACAAACTCATGAATATTATTAGATAAGGAACAGATTTCCACCAGTTAAGGTTTCCTTTTTTTTTTTTTTTTTTAATGCAGTAGTGTCTTTTTGCAATTGAGGGAAGAACCATAGCATAGTAGAATTGAAGAACTGTGAACTGTAAGGAGGGATTCTGGATTCTCAAGTAAATATTGTCAGTGCTTTGTGAGTGACTTCAAGACAAGTTTGGAAACCAGATGAAAATCCTTGTGGAAGTTTTAATAAGAGTAGTGATTATGTTTTACTACAGTTTTAGAAAAATAGTTATTGACAAAGTTGACAAGATATCTAGTATTTAAGATAAAAATGTAGAAACTATATTAAATCTGCGCAGATAAATATCGAGGATGAATCATTTCACTTGCAGTTTCACCAGTCTTCACTAATGAACAGTAAACAGTATGCAGATTATTAACATTTACTATGCAGCAGAGTGATTATTCTTATGATTTTATTTTCAGGACTATTGCAGAATTTTCAAGTAAAATTTAGAAGTGCAGAGTAAAATCATGCAGTTCTCAATTGAGAATAGAATTCTTGGCACAGTAACTGAGTTGCATTTCTACAGAGGCTAGGAATCCTCAGCATAAAGTGATTATTTATGAGTAAGCTATCATTAGTCAAACCTACTGACTAATGTTTGTTTAATCCATTAACATAAACTCAAATCTGAAAAATTATTTTCAACCTTCCATTATTCAGAATAATGTTACAGTACTATCAGTTAAAAGCATGGATTTAATTGGAGTACCTGTGTCAAAGATAGAAATGTCAAGTCCATTTAAATGGCTTTGCTTGGCATTTTGCAATTTTGCTAAAATTTTATTTTAAAATATATTTCATCACATATCCATACTTTGAATTAATATAGTGTTTGTGTATGTGCGCTTTGACCCAACAGTTTTGGTACTTCCTGTTGTTTTGTTAATTAAAGCAGTTCTTGGAAAGCAGTAGTATAGATCCTTGTTTATTTAATCAGGAAAACCCTGCTATGGACCTGTTATTGAAATAAGAATCTGGGGTTATGTTACAATATATTCATCGTTCACCTTTAATTTTACCCCGTTTGGATTCTTGGTAGAGCACTTGCCCTCATCTGCTTCCCTTGTTGCCGGGCAAGGTTTGTGATGCCGATGTCTGATTGGTCTAGGCAGCTATGGCTTTAAGCCAATCAAACAGTGAATTTCAGTTCCCTCACAAGACTGAAGCATTCAAGCAGCTGCTGATTTATTTTTCCTTTGGTGAGATTATATAAACTAAGAGTATGGCTGCAGCAAGCTCCCTCTTGGGTACGTTTGAAAAATTACAAGGTTCATCTGTAATTGAAAGAGAAAAAATGAAGTTTATTTTAAAAACTTACTACTAAAAATCTCATAGGTAGTGAATTTGAGAAAAAATATTCTGATGACAGATTTCCTATTTTTATTTTATAATTTTATATTTAAAGGACTAGAATGATGTCATAAAGAAAAAATTTCCCTTCAATTTACATGAGTATATACATGTAGTATATATATTTGCTTTATTTCTTTAAAAGGGGAAAGCTCATAACCTTTTTGTAACCTGCTGCCAAAGGCAGTTAAGGTGAAAAGAATATAGTAATTGTATTTTGTAACACTTAATACAGGTTATTAAAAATCACATTTTAATTTCATTAAATGAAACAAACTAAGTCAGTTCAGTGCAGTAGACAACAAAACACTTTATAATGCTATCCATAGTTAACTTTTGGGTCCAGAATACAATTAACTTTTGAAATTGGAAATCTATAATGATAGGAATAGATGGGTATGAAAATAATCTTGTTAGTTATTTGGATTTAAGATTTTGCTGGATTTTTAGTATAAATGTTTTATATTCGTTAAAGACTATGGAATTTTAAAAAAGAAATTTACAGTTGAATCTTGCAGATTCCAACCCATTGTGTAGAGACGTATGTTCTTGTTATGTATTGTTCATATTTGACTCATTCCCCAGGAAGGGCATGGATTTATATTTCTGGAAACATTCTTTAAATGAAGATAAATAAGATTTACACCTTTTTTCCTATTTTATTTATGTGGCATATTTTGTGCATATTATAGGTTTAGAATTTTATGCAATTATGTTCTAGATTACTTTTATCAGACAAAGAACCTCACTGAAGTGTTGCGAATACAGGTTTTAACTATGTTTTTCTGACCTTATTGTCTGTCTCCTGTTGCTGGGCAGGAATCAGAATGCTGGCTGCTGATTGGCTGAGTTTGTGAGCAGCTCTTGAACAGCCACTTAAATTCTTGAGCTTTTTGAGCAGGCAGATTGTAGGCTAAGACATTACAGCTTTGGGTAATACTTCTCTTTGTTGTTTCATAGCTATAATCTCTTTGCTAGAAAGAAGAGTGTGAAAGGAATGGGTGGAGGGGGATGAAGCAGAGAAGAAAACAATGGTTTCACTTAAACAAGAGGCTTATTGGGCTTTCCTTAAAAATAATTTATCCAAAATTTGGAAAAAAAAAAAAAACAACCCAAGCCATAGAGACTTATTTGCAGGTAACACACCCTTCTTGGTTATTTAAATATAAATTCCTTTAGTAAAGGTGAAATTCTTGTTAATGCTGTAGAAAAAGTTTTTTTTTATTTTTTTCTAAGTGGTGATATATCCCCACAGTTCTTCAACCTGAACATTAAAGTAAGGACTTAAAACATTTTTTTCTTACTATCTTCCTTATGAAAAATGTTTTCAGGAGAAAGTAGTTCATTACATTTTACACATTTACTTCTAGATATGGTGTAAAAAATTTCTGCTGTAAAATATAAGTGCTTTTCCTATGAAAATAAATTGCAGTCCTGTGAGAGCTTCATGACTGTAGTGTTGCCACCTAAAAAAGTAGTATTTCTTTTGTAGTATAGTTTTGTGAATGATATGTCAGTTCCAGATGACGATATTTAAAATGATCTTTAGAAATGTTTTGTTCCAGTCATATAGTAATGGAGACTTGTTTGCAGGTAACACACCCTTCTCTCCTGTGTCTTTCTTAAATATACATTATTTATGCAAAATAGATTTTAAAAAACTTACTGCTGATTGGTTTGCATAGATATGGATGAACTAGTTTGAACTGGTTGTTCATGCTACTTCCTTCTGGCTTTGTTGTTTATTATATTTACTTAGAACCCTTAAAAGATCTTGTAAATGGCTGTAGTGTGCGCCCTTGTGGGTATAGATGGCAGTTATTCTGTAATTCTTTGTATAGTCTTTTATTTTGCTGTATTGATGGCAATTTTGTTGATAAAACCAGCTTGCTTTGATAACATTTATTTTTATTAAATGTTACTTGGTGGCAGTTAACATTGATTGAACATGATGAGTGCATGGTAGACTTTCTAATTCATATACAAACTACCAAAAATATTTAAGAGAAACTTGTTTCAGATTCTGTATGCCTAAAAACATCCTGAATATCCATAGACAATTACAATAACTTTTGTTGAGTGCTAAGTGCCTTCCAAACAGCTAATGTCTAGAATCTCATAATCATTAGTGCAACCTCTGTGTCAGGTATTGATATTCCCTTTTTAAGGTGGCTGATACTAAACATTGAAATGCTACGTAACTTGCCCTGTGTCACATAGTAAGTACATAGGAGAGTTAAAACTCAAGCACATGTTTCTGTTGGCAGAATTCATGTTCTTACTGGAATTACTAAAAATTATGAAAATATGCTTTTTAAAAAGGAAGAATGTTTGTTTTTAATGCATCTGGCAACAGCTACCACTTATGTATATAACGGTTGAGAAATGTGGCTGTTACAATGTCAAAATCCAGAAGAACTGCAGCTCAGTATTTGAAAATATTTAAAGGGTAACCACACCCTTAGTACTATAAATTTAATCATTTTTATGTTTGGAGTTAGCAAGGAAAGTGTCTACAAAACTTGCATTGTATCTTCTTTGCAGAACATTTTTCAGTAAGTGTGAGTTTAAAATGGATTGTAGGTGGGGAAATTTTTGAAGTTAAATTATAGCTGCATTTAATAATCCTTAAAAATAGTGCTATGATAATTTTGCTTTGACATTTCTTCTCATTTTAAGGTAATTTTTATAAATAGTTTTACTCAGCTGTATAACTTAAAAACCTACAAAGACTAAGAAATATAAGTAGTTGGCTTACAGTAAGAGTATGAATGCAGATTTTATACTGCAATCTAGAAGTGCTGTGAAAAAATGGTTGGTTTTCAAGCTTTATTGGCCTCCAGCAAATAGGCTGGGCCATAGTTTTGTGCCTGTCAGCTAGAGGAACAATGAAATATCAGGAACATACCTGTAAATGAGAAGTTGGGTTTATTATTTGTTGCAGTAAGAGAGAATGCTCACCATGGGGGAAACTGAGGCATATCAGTAGGAGGATATTAGAAAAAAACCTGGTGTTTATTTATAGTATAGGTTGGGTTTTGCAGGAAGGGTTTGAGGCAGGAGAGCTTTACCCTGGATTAGGTACTATTGGAAAGCAGTGGGGTGGGGGGAGGAGCAGTTCTCTGCTCAGTAACTACCTCAGTAACTGTTTTCTGTGAGGAAGACAAACTGCAGTGAGGGTAAAACTGTAAGTGATTTTAAAAAAGTGTAACCATCACTTATTTAGTCAGAGGGGAAGATATTTAGTAATTTATGTGTTGCTGGGTTGCACAGTGACCTTGTCTAATTTAAATGCTGAGGTTGTTATGTCCAACATGGCTTAGCTATAAGCATCAGATCAATTTATGATAGCGCTGAGCTTTGAACCTTAAATTCCTGGATTTCAGAGCTGCTTTTTTCCCTTCTCCAAGCAAGTATATCCTAGCATCATTCGTACTGGTAATGGTGATATTAAGTGAATATCCATTTAAAAGCAATATTAATGATTTCTGTATATCTTAGTCCTTAAAAGGATGTTTGTTTTATTCCACTGTAGAGTGGCAACATTATCTTTTTCTAGGACCAAATCTGAACTGGCCAGATGTTAACCCACACAGAAACATGGATAGAGAACATCCTTATCTTAGTTCTGATCTATTTTATCATTAAGTATGATATTTGCAATTTTCTTTTGTAGATAACCTGTATTAGATTTTAGTTGTTTACTTCTATTAGATTTCTGAGAGCTTAATTATGACTCAATTTTGAATTTTGTAGAATGAATATTCTGTGTTGAGATGATCTGTTGTTTATTTTTACCTTCTGTTTATGTGGTAAATCACATTGCTTGAAAAAGAAAATTTCTTTTTTCTTAAATAACAGAAATGTATTGTCTTACATTTCTGGCAGTTAGAAGTCTGAAAGTAAAGTGTTGAGGGGGCCATGCTCTCACTGATGAAGCTAAGGAAGGATCTGTTCCATATTTCTCTCCTAGCTATGGCTTGTGACTGACTAACTCCAGTTACCACACAGTGTTCTCATGTGTGTGTGTCTGTGTCCAGATTTTTCCCTTTTAATAAGTGCACTCATCATATGAAACTAGGACCCAACCTAATGACCTTATTTTAACTTTACTATCTCTGCAAAGACCCCTATTCAAATAAGGTTGCAAGTTGAGAAATTATGTTTTAGGGTGCTAATTTATTTTTTTCAAGTGGACATCTTTGTTAGGCCTAAAATCTGCAATACTTAGTGACTTACTTGTAAATCTACACTGCTTCATTTTTTTATTAATGAAATCGACTATATATATATGTATTTTAAGGAGCTTATTCACATAGTTGCATGTTACTACCTTCTAAAGAAATATACTTTTAAATAACTCACAGATGAAAGAAGAAATCACAATGGAAATTAGAAAATATTTTAATAGAACAGTGAAAACTATGACACATTAAAATGTGAGATGCAGCTAAAGCAGCGCTTAGAGGGAAATTTATAGCTTTACATGAATTCATTATAAAAAAGAGGAAAGATTTAATGCATAATATTTAGCATGTTGTGGAACTGCCAGACTGTTTTTCCAAAGCAGCTGTACCATTTTACAATCCCGTTGCCATTGGATGAGAGTTTCAATTTGTTCACATTCTTAACTGACACTCGTTACTTCTTTTGATAATAGCCATCCTGGTGTGTGTGAGATGTTACCTCATTTTGGTTTTGATTTGCATTTCTCTGATGACTAAATGATGTGGGGTGTCTGTTTATGTTCATTGCTTATTGTCGTTTTTTGTATCTTTCAGAGAAATGTCTGTTCAAGTTTGTTGCCCATTTTTAAGGTTTTTTGTTGTTGTTATTTTTCAATTGCAATAGTATTTTACATTTTCCAGATGTAAGTCTCTTATCAGATATATTATTTGCAAAATATATGATTTGCAAATACAGTTGACCCTTGAAAAATGTAGGGACTAGTGCCGAACCCCTGTACAGTTGAAAATCCTCATGTAACTTTATAGTTAGTCCTTTGTACCTACAGATTCAACCAACAGTGGGTCAGGTAGTAGTGTAGTATGTATTTATCAAAAAAAAATTCCAAGTTTAAGAGGACCCCTAAAGTTCAAACCACATTTGTTCAAGGGTTAACTGTACTTTCTTCTATTGTGAGTTGTCTTTTCACTTTCTAGATAGTAATTTGTTATTAATATGTTAACAGTTATTTAAATATTTCTGGTTGCAAATGTAATATTTCTTTATTCTCCTTTCTTTTTTCCCCTACCTCTATACCTATCCCCCATTTCTCTACTGCTTTCATTCTCTTATTATTCCTATGACAACTACTTTTTTACTTCATGTACTTTTTTAACGTTCTCTCCTCCATACTCTTTGAATCCATTAGCTTACTGAGAATGAAAACTAGAAATTAGTCACTTTCCCCCTAACATTGCCTGGTAATTGATCTCTTATGAACTGTACCTATTATCAATTTTATGTTATATAAATTCAGTAAATATAAAAGTTAATACACAGCATTATAATTAGCATAAATAATTATGCTTTCTATAATTACTTTAAAATTACATAAAGTGGTGCTTGCTTCTAAGATCAGTTTGCAATAAGTCTATAATTAGGTGGCTTTGGTTTCAATTGTTAAACTCTTTCTTTTTTTTTCTTCTTTTTTTAAAGATTCAAAATGGATAGTATAGAAGAACCTCAAAAAAAAGTCTTTAAGGCTCGAAAAACAATGAGAGTGAGTGATCGTCAGCAACTTGAAGCAGTGTACAAGGTCAAGGAAGAACTGTTGAAAACTGATGTCAAGCTGTTAAATGGCAACCATGAAAATGGAGATTTGGACCCAACCTCTCCTTTGGAAAATATGGACTATCTTAATGACAAGGAAGAGGTGAATGGCATTGAGGATCTTTGTTTTGACCCTGAAAAAAGTAAAGCAGAATGGAAAGAAACACCCTGTACCTTAAATGTTCATGTAAAAAGCAAGCAGGATGATGACTTAAAGTGTGAACCTTTGTCTGCAAATAATATAAGTCCAGATCTAGGCTCTAAACTGACTGCTGAACCATCTTCTGGTGATCCAGCTTCTGATCTGGCTACTGGAGGTCTGGGGTCTGGAGATTCTGTCTCTGGAGACCTGGCCTCTGAAACATTAACCTCTGGTGATCCTGCTTCTGGTGACCCTATCACTGGTGATCTTGCCTCTGGTGAAACAGTCTCCAGTGAACTGGTCTCCAGTGAGCCAGTTTCTAATGAACTGGTCTCCAGTGAACCAGTCCCTGGTGAGTCAGTCTCCACTGAACCAGTCTCCAGTGATTCACCGTGTGATGATCCGGCCTCTCGTGATCTTGTCTCTGAATCACTGGCCTCTGATGATCCAGGCTCTGGTGATCTGACTTCTAGTGATCCAGCTTTTGGTGATTCAGCCTCTGGTAATCCAGCCTCTGATGAACCAGCTGCTGAGACAGCCTTAGACCCCACCTTTAACCCAAGTTTGGTACCAGCCTGTGAACCAGTTCCTGAAACTGATAGTACAGAGCCCAGTAGCAATAAAGGTGATGATTTTCTTCAACAAAATAGAGACGATGAAAAGTTAGATGAAATTTTCTCATTTGATGAGAAAAATAAAGCTGATAGTAATAGTGATGCTGATGCAGAAGCTCTCGAAACAGATGATACAATTATTTGTTCAGATCTGTCTCCTGAAAAGAAGTTAGAAGAAGATGCAATCACAGAATCCGCTCTTGGAGAGGAGGCTATATCTAGCAGTGTGGAGATTGACCACAGTGAAAAGAATAAAGAAGAAAATTCTGCAGACCTTATAGAAACCATTAGTGAAGATGTTATAAAAGATGACAAAAATGAGAATATCCTAGAAAATACAGATTCTATGGAGACAGATGAAATCATTCCTATTTTGGAAAAGCTTGCACCTGCTGAAGATGAACTCACTTGCTTTTCTAAAGCTTCTCTCCTTCCAATTGATGAGTCAAATCCAGATTTGGAAGAAAAGATGGAAGGTTCTTTTGGTTCACCATCTAAACAAGAAAGTAGTGAGAGCTTGCCAAAAGAAGCCTTCTTGGTCCTCTCTGATGAAGAGGATATCTCGGGTGAAAAGGATGAGTCTGAAGTTATATCACAAAATGAGACATGCTCTCCAGGTTAGCCTATTATTTAAATTTTAAAGATTTTGATTAGCTTTAATAAACTACTTAAACATTCTCAAAGTTTTAAGTTTCTTTTAGTTACGGAGGGAGGAAGTTGAGAATGGTGGTGACTAGAATACGCTCTTCGGAAAAGGCAATGGCACCCCACTCCAGTACTCTTGCCTGGAAAACCCCATGGACAGAGGAACCTGGAAGGCTGCAGTCCATGGGGTTGCTCAGAGTCAGACACGATTGAACGACTTCACTTTGACTTTTCACTTTGATGCATTGGAGAAGGAAATGGCAACCCACTCCAGTGTTCTTGCCTGGAGAATCCCTGGGATGGTGGAGCCTGGTTGGCTGCCATCTATGGGGTTGCACAGAGTCGGACACGACTGAAGCGACTTAGCAGCAGCAGCAGAATACTCTCTTAACTTGACAGGTTCTTAACTTCACAGAATTCAGAATGAACAAAGATGCACTCTGAGAGCAGCATTATGTAAAGTGCTGAGAAGGGAGATAAAAAACTTAGAAAATATTACACTTGCCCATAAGAATCTTGTAGAATGGAAATAGAGATAAGATGGACCAATATAACACTGTGATATAACAATTTCCAACACATAATTGAAGAAGGAAATGGCAACCCACTCCAGTGTTCTTGCCTGGAAAATCCCATGGACGGAGGAGCCTGGAAGGCTGCAGTCCACGGGGTCGCACAGAGTCAGACACGACTGAAGTGACTTAGCATAGCATAGTACATAATTAATCAAAATTCTAAAAGTTGTTCTTGCTATCATTTACCAACTGAATAACTTTGAATCTATTATAAAGGCCTACTGTTTAATTTTCTTCAAGTGTGACAAATTCCATTTTACAATTTTCCAATTGAAATTTGATTTTTTTATATTCTTTGTCCAGGGAATGATACCATCATTGCTGGAATTCAGAAACCTGGAAGCCTAATTATATGTTTGATAAAGACTATCCATTTGCTTCCTAAGCATTATAGATTCTACCTAATGTTTGATTCATTTTCTAAATGATCTCTTAGTAACTTAAATCTCTATTATTTGATTATGTTCCTCTCTTTGGTTAGATCCCTATTTTAGGATTATTTCAGACTCTTTATATACAAACTGTATAAACTTAATGATTCGGTCAATGCTTGTCTTGTTATTGCTAGAGAAAAAGGGAGAATGAGAAAATTCTACCTTGCTTTCACGGTCAAACTCAAGCATCATTGCCATGTGAAACTTCCTCAGTTACTTTCAGACTGGCATGAGTCCCTTTATGTTTCCATCGTGTCACATTCTCTTAGCCTTAGAGCCCTGTAAGTGGAGTGACTTTGTAACAAGAAACACACAGCCTTTGGTTTTAGTTTGTTTGAAGAAAAAAAAAGGCAAGACACAGGATTCCCCCACCCCACTCCAGTATATCATACCTACATTTCTTTTGGAGATAGAAACTTTCCCCTTATTAAAGATGACTTTATTTCCAAAGAGCATTCATTCATTTATTAAACCTGTATATATAGAAAGGCCAGGTTCTTCTTGGCTTGGTTATTTAAAGGTAAAATTTATTACTTGCCCTGAGGATTCTGACAAGAATTAAACCACAGGCCATTAAATTCAAGGTTGTGAATACAGTAATAATGTTAAATTGGTAGGCTGGGAGTTTAGAGGAGAGTAACTTTATGAGGTATAGATGTATTCAGGGAAGCACTTTCCTTTCACTCTCTGTGTAATACAGAGTTTTAATGAAGATAATCCCTCTTAATTGCAACTCCATCCTACTTGCTCAGGTCAAAGATCTTGGAACGATTCTTTTTTTTGTTTGATTCATGTTCCATATCCAGTCTGTCAGGAAATCCTGTTGTTGCTGCCTGCACAATAGATCTAGAATGTAGTCTCTTCTCATCATCTTCACTGCTATCACTTCTGCTCTGAGCCATCATAATCAGGCCAAAATAATGCTTCGGTCACAGTTAGTGCTCAGTAAATGTTTATGGAATTAAGTAATTCATAATAGAAGAAATATAAGAATATTTTAAGTAATATAAAGAAAAATGTGTCATGGAGGACCTTGCATATAATGCCGAAACATACTAGCACTGGGGAACCATTGAATGAGTTCAAGGAGAGGAGAATAACATGATCAAATTTACATTTTGGAAAGATAATGAGTAACAGTGTTTAGGGTGAACTTCACTCACTTCTCAGTAAATATAGACAGTAGTATTAAAAATACCTTTTGTTAGTGAATATAAGAAAGTTAGAGCAAATTGAAGCCTTATATGTTTTACCTTTATTCCAGAATCTAGGCTATTGGAGACTATCCCTCCCACACAGTGCTGTTAAATGCAGCAAGATGAATATTAAGCTACCCCTATTGCATACTTTGAAAATTCAGAGTGGGTTTATTTTTGGTTACTTACTTTTAGACTTTTATTTGGTTGTATGCTGTTAACAGAGTAAGTTTAGTAATAGATTTAATTTCTTAGCTGGTAACTGAACTGTCCCCGGATCTTAGCTGGTAATTTTCTGTCCCCGGATCCAAAGGAAATTTTGTTATTGTAGATTAAAGTATAGTTTCTTATCTGTTCTTTGTTCTTTTTATGTGGTGGTAGAATCTGTTTCATGTCATATTTGTTGCTGTTCATCTGTTGAGGTATTACTTTCTTCAGATTCTTTATTCTTGACTAATTTTTAGTATTTTCAGAACTCAGAATTGTAAATCTGTCTTTTCCCTCTAAGTACTAACGCTTATGGCTGTACTAGTAGGAAAACATAAAACTCTTATTATTTCAGACACTTCTTTAGCAAATTTGTATTAAATGTAGCAGTTGTGATGTGTAAATAATGAACGATATCAGAAAGCAAATAGAAAAGCTCTTTCAGGTTTACAATATAGAAAAACCTAACAAATGATTGCAGCTATTCCTACTGTATAATAACTGATACTCAGTAAATGTTTAGAATCATAGTCTGTGTAAAAAGGCTAGGAAAAGAAAGGTTTCTCTGTGGGAACATTACAGCAACACTAGAGGAGGCATACACATTAGTTATACCTTTCATGTATTTTCCGTACTATACTCTCCTTGAGCTACTGTTCCATCTTTCCTGTCCTTCAGTGCCACTCTTCAAGGTACGTTAACAAAGCTAGCACAGTTTCATCTCTTCCTATTTACTCTCTAACTTTGTTGAATTGTGATTTCCACATTGCACAGAGTCGGACACGACTGAAGTGACTTAGCAGCAGCAGCCTCCTACTTAATTTTTCTCAGTGGAGTGACGTTGATGCTCCTGTTGTTAACATCCTTTTTTAAAATTTTATTCTTGTACTTAAATGATCTCTTAATAACAATCACTCCCTCTTGAGATTCTCCTTAGCTTTCAAGCTATTGCAGTCTCAAATTTTTCCTCCATTTTTGCCTTTATCATTCTGTTTCTTATGGAGAAATGAAAGGGAGAGCGCTTCTGACTACTTGGCTTTTTAAAATTCTTTAAACATTGTTATTTCTTAATATTTTTGAGGAGAATAATCTGTTTAGAATAAATAAGATTTTATACTAAGTTCTAACATAATTTGCTTTCAGATATTATTTCACGTTTTAAAAATATCTGATTGATTTATTTTTCCCTTTTTTCTGAATCCTTAAGATAAATTCAGTTCGGTTCAGTCATGTCCGACTCTTTGCAACCCCATGGACTGCAGCACGCCAGGCTTCCCTGTCCATCACCAACTCCCGGAGCTTACTCAAACTCATGTCCATTGAGTTGGTGATGCCATCCACCATCTCATCTTCAGTTAATTTATTTATAAATTAATCTCATCCTAATTTATTTATAAGATAAATTAAGTGATCATAAATGCTAATCAGGATAATTGTATGGGAATAGAATTTAAGATTTTTGTCTAATTTTGCTTTAGGGAAAGTGATAGAATTGCCATGGTTTAGACAGTTAAAATTATTGTTAATTTGTTTTCACTATTTACTGTGTTCAGCTAAAATTCTTTATTAGCTCGGCCCATTAATATTCAACTGTCTTATTTTTACCTATTCGGATTTTCTTTATGGAACCTCATATTCATATACATTGGTGTGGAAGTTGCAGATTTTATCAAGAAGTTGAGAAAGGTCAAAGATAAAACAAGTTTTGGAAAGGGAAATGTGAGAGGAAGGTCAGATTCAGATGGCTGTTGTTGACCATGTTAGATAAATATCTGGATTTTAGGGCAGAGGCTTGGACTGTCTAGGCATAATTAGGAGTAAATACATTACCATATGGCTGGAGTAGGAAATGGCATCCCACTCCAGTATTCTTGATTGGAAAATTCCATGGACAGGAGCATGGCAGACTACACTTCCTGAGTTCTCAGAGATTTGGAAATGACTAAGCATGCACACATAGATAATGTAACATATTATGTGACACATTATTAGTGCACACATAATAAAATGTAACTTTGCCCCCCAGTTTTGCTTTAAAAGGGAGCACCAAACCGTACTGTGGAAGATACATTATTTGGAAATGTGTATTAGTTAAATAAAGCCTTTGAAAATGTTCTGGAAAAGATATTTTACCAGTAATGCCACATTTTTCTGACATTTAATATGTCTTGTGAGATTGACATTTACATTGGCTATTTATGTTCCTGCTGCTGCTGCTGCTGCTGCTAAGTCACTTCAGTCATGTCCAACTCTGTGGGACCCCATAGACGGAAGCCCACCAGGCTCTCCCCGTCCCTGGGATTCTCCAGGCAAGAACACTGGAGTGGGTTGCCATTTCCTTCTCCAATGCATGAAAGTGAAAAGTGAAAGTGAAGTCGCTCAGTCGTGTCCGCCTCTTTGCGCCTCCGTGGACTGCAGCCCACCAGGCTCCTCCATCCATGGGATTTTCCAGGCAAGAGTACTGGAGTGGAGTGCCATCGCCTTCTCCAATTTATGTTCCTAGTATCTATAAATTGCTTGTTTTATCTTCTTTGCCCAATTTTTTGTGGATTGGATTGTCTTGTCTTTAGTGTGTGTGGATTATATTGTCTTTAGTTAGTCTGTAGGAACTTTTTGTTTTAAGTGTTTCTCATAGAGCCATTAGTCTAAGATGGGAAATTGGCAGACTATGACTGATAAGCCCTAACTGTTTTGGTTAATAAAGTTCTGTTGGAACATAGCCACATCTATTTGTTTATGTACTACATATTTTTTTATCAGTTGTTCCCATCGTAAGTACAGAATCGACCAGTTGTATCAGAGACCATAGACCCCACAAGATTGAAAATACTTCTATTTTGACCATTTACAGAAAATATTTGTCAAATCTGACCCAGGGCAATGGTTTTCTCCATATTTTTTTGGAATAAAGTTATATTCCATGTAATTCTGAAAATGGGGAAGTAACCCCTGATATAAATTGTGTCTTCTTATCCTCTACGACACAGTTTTCTACCATAATTTAATGGAATTATATTAAAGATAACTGTCATCAGAAAGATTTGTCTCGGCTCTTGCCCAAGGTTTTTAGGATTACCAAAATTACAAGGTTTGGTACCTGCTCTTAGGGAATTTACTGTCTCATCTGGTTGAAAGGAAAGAATACCACAGATAGAAATGCATATGAAAGCATGTCAATATATGAGGCTGTACTCAAGATGGGAGAGATTACAGCAGCAACTGTGGATGAGGACAGCTTCTAAAAAACAAAAACAGTCTTAACCTAAGTATTTGGATAAGTTTAAGGAATCCCAGAAACTACTCTAAGTTATATATAAACCTGTCTGTGTACATAGGCTTTTGATTATTATTCTGAGTTGATGCAAGTTCTCTTAGATTCTGTATAGGCTTTGTGAACAATAACAACAAAAAAAATTAAAGGAGTCAGACACAACTGAGCGACTTTCACAACATGTAATCAACATTTTAAAATAAGGTGTTCTTCTTTTTCATACAAAGTCCTCAAAATCCAGTTTGTGTTTTACTCCTACAGTCTCAGTTTGGACTCGCCACATTTGAAGTGCTCAGTAGCCACGTATGGCTAGTGGCTCTGCTACTGGATTATACAGAAGAGCCCATTCCCTGAGAGCCCTGACTTTCATAACAGTATGGCTTTTCCTCCATGGGTTATTGCCTTTTCCAAATTCGTTATGACTTCAGAGTGTCAATATGGTGCCTGTGAGCGTTCAACCAAACATACTTTATAATAAACTATAACTCCAAAAGAAAGATAAGGCCTTACTCCTTTCTGTAGATTCTGTTAATACAATTTTTTAAATCCAAAATTCTTTATTAAGTCAAACGTGAGCCTAAATTTTAATTATCTTTGTCTGTTTTTAAATCCTAATAAGTGTTTAAGTATTGAGAATATAGTCACATCTTCTAAACATATCTGGAAAATGGGAATTGGATGATAAGAGGAGTTTTTTGAATAAAATGAAGGAATTGGAAGCTCAGCTTGACATCTGTCTCAGAAAAGAGGGAGAGTAACATACACATAAGTGAGGCAGACCAAACCAGGCCAGTTTGCTCTGCTGTTTTCTGATCAATTGAAGTTACAAGGCTAATTTGGTCCTTTGGTGGTATGATGGTTTGCTGAATAAAGACTAGGTAAATCTTAATCTTAAGCAACCCAGTTACTCTGGAAACTAGGAAACTATGGGAGTCACCAACCCTTAGTATTAAAGACAGGAAAACTTGGAAAAGTAAATATAGTAAATGCTTTGTAATGAGTGTGCAGTCTACAAGGGAGCAAAACAAAACTTTAATTTCATTGAACTGAGGTTCAGGGTTGAAATCTTAAAAACATTTCTCATGAGCATAGGGTGGTAAATGGGAAGTTAATTTTCTAATACTCATGTTAAAGTTTAAAAATAGTCTCAGTAATCTTTGTATGTACTCTGTTAACATTCTTGTTTTATTTTACTACTGTCACATTTTACAGATTTATTGTTTTAATATCTTAGTGTGAAAAATATTGTAATAGATTCATCAGTGATCCTCATCTTTGCCTATTTTCACCTAAAAATTCCTTTTTTTTTTTTTTTTTAAACCTCAGCTTCTACTTAATATTCTTGCCTGGAGAATTCCATGGACAAAGGAGCCTGGTGGGCTATAGTCAGTCCATGGGATCACAAGTTGGACACAACTGAGCGACTCAAACACATACACACACTATTCAGGGATGTTGAAACTAAAATCCTGGTGTTTGAGGCAGAAATGCCTTATCAGAATCTTTATATAGTGCTATATGCACCTCATTGCGTATTTAATTTTGGTTGCAGTATATGATGAAATATGGCATGTTTTATTGAAGCTAAAGGATATAAGGGAAAAAAAAATAACCCAAGTCTATTAGTGATTAGTTCTTCTCCCCTAAATGTTTAAGTTAGTTGAGGAGCTATAAATTGATTGATCAAAGGCCATTTCTGGTGCCTCTGGAATTTTCTTTGTTATAACATTGCAGTTGTATAGATATCTTTATGAATATTTTTTGGTCGCATTCTTTAATTGTTAGCTTTTATATGCCTCTTGTGAAAATTACTTGTGCTACATCGCTTCAGTCACGTTCTATTCTTTGTGAAGCCAGCCAGGCTCTTCTGTCCATGAGATTCTCCAGGCAAGAATACTGGAGTGGGCTGCCATGCCCACCTCCAGGGGATCTTCCTGACCCAGGGATTGAACCTGCATTTCTTACTCTCCTGTACTCTCCTGCAGGCGAGTTCTTTACCACTAGTGCCACCTAGGAAGTCCCAAAATTACTTAACCTTTCCGAATGTTACTTTGCTTATCTACATGATGACAAAAATACTGTTTATAGTGTAGGATTATTTGGAGGATAAGAAGTAATGTATATCAAGCACCTAGCTAATTTAGTTGTTGGCACTGGTATTATACTTTTTAGTAAAATTTTTTTTTTAATCTTTAGGATAAAAGATATCTTTAGGATATCTTTAGGATAGATTTTACCTATACATAACCATTAAAATAGTGATTCAGCCTATCTGGTCAAAAATATTAGGTATTTTGAGTTTGTCAGTAATTTGTAATTTTTTTTGTAATTAGTCACAAGTAATGTTTTAGTTTTAATAACTGAATATAAAGGAGTCTAAATGCACTATAGTAGTTGTTTTCACATCTATTGATGATGGTAAAGTGTTAAGATATTTTGTTTTAAAATGATATATTTTTTTTCCATGTTAAGAGTTTATTATGTACTTGCAAGAACATTTAAAGCTAGACTTGGTCATTGATTTCCACCAGTTCATGCTCCTTTTTTTATTCCCAATATTTTACATTTTGAGACTGATTTCATAAAATATCATTAGCTGGATAATTACACCAAAAAAGTAAATTATTATGAACTGCTGACAAATTATATTGGAAGAAATTTTCCTTTTCTATTTTTGTTACAGAACAAATAGAAAGCAATGAAAAGGATAGCAAACCTGAGGAGGAAGAGCAAGTAATACGTGAAGATGAAAGACCTTCTGAGAAAAGTAAGCATGTACAAGCAAACCTGAAATTGTTTTAAATATTGTTTCTTTTTTTACGGCTGTAGAAAATACTCTTCTGTCCATGAAATGATTGTAAAAATTTTCAGTTTAAGTGAGCCACAGTAAAATCATTTTGTTGATGGTTAACTCAACTATCTTTGAAGGTGTTAATTATTTCATGTGCTTTATTATTTTGTTTATTCTTTCCATTGTTCCATAAGAAAGATTTAAGCTTACTATTTAGTAAGGTACTATCTGAATATCTTGAGAGAAGTTGTTTTAGATTTTCTTTTAGGTCATGGGCCTATAGGAATTTTGTCTGAGGTGATATGGCAAATGAAAGTATGTATCTCAGTTTATTTAAAGTTCTTAAGCTTTGTGGGAAGGGGAAAACAATGTTACTGAATGTCATTAAGTTTACGGAAAGATCACTGGACCAGAAGTCAAGAAATTGGTATTCTGTAACTCTCTCTCTTACTGCTCTCCATCTGTGTCTGTGTAAGTTATAATAGAAGAGAAGTTGTGGAATAGAATTGGACTTTAAATCAGGCATGTAGACATGGACATAGGGTGAGGTAGAGAGGAAGATGTATGGTCACATAAAGCCATTTTTCTTTAATAAGTGTGGAGATTTTAATATTTTCCTTCTTACATATTTAAAAAGAAACCAGATAAAACTTGCTTATGATCTCATGTGTGTTGTCAGTATTTAAAACAAATTTCTAAGTGAAAATCTTTGAATATTTATTATTTACCAAATTACTTTCCTAATGACATTAATTTTATTATTTTTATCAATATATATTTGCAATTTCTTAAGATATGTTAAGAATAACTGTTGATGTGTTATTTTCCTAAGGCTAATGATTAAGGAAGAATTTTTCCTAAATTTAGTGAGGAAAAATTTCTACTGAGGGGAAAGAATTAAATAATTAAAGCTATGCACAGTTGTAGAAGTATGTGATGTGAGAATGCATACTGAGAAGTCTGTGACTAGTGCTGTATTTTGTCAGAATTCATGTTATATATAGAATTTATTAAAAGGAATGAATTTAAGATGATCTCATATTGTTAGTTCATCTTCCATCTTAATAGGAAGATTTTGAGGAAAGAATGTTCTTTGTTCATGTTGTTCATGCTTATTTAGCCATTAGGAAGTTCTTATTTAGCATATTGAAAATCATTTCAAGTTGAAAGCTAAAGGCGATCTACTAACTTTTCTGATCACAAAAGCAAATGATTGAGAATCCTGTTGTGTAGATAGAAATAATATTTTCCTGAAGGTGGAAAATAAGCATTAAAGTCTATCTGTAATAAAAGCATCTGATGGGTGTTTAATAAAAACACCTACTTTTTCTTCTCAGGTGAATTCTTTAGAAGAAAACGTTCTAAGTCAGAGGACATGGACAATATACAGTCCAAACGCCGTCGATATTTGGAAGAGGAATATGAGGCAGAATTTCAAGTAAAGATTACAGCCAAAGGAGATATAAACCAGAAGCTACAAAAGGTGTTAGAGATTATAAGTTAAAATCATATTAAATAAAAGGCACCACCATCTTTATTCTTCTAGGTTTTTGACTTTACTCTATTTTATTGACATATTCAGAGTTCTCATAGAAACAAAGAACTTGAAGCGTGCTGCGATTCATGGGGTTGCAAAGAGTCGGACACGACTGAGTGATTGAACTGAACTGAACTGGGCTTATTACCCTTAATTTAATTCTAAAATTCCTTGTGACTCTTTTGAAGCTAAATTGTTTTTGTTTTTCTAAAGATATGATAATCATCATCAAAATGGGAGAGAAATTATGACTTCTTATTTGCTTTATACAAAACTGAGCATCAGTTTTCAATTTTTTTTTCCTTCTACACAACTTCATTCTAGTAGGAACATTAGAGTTTCATATGTTAACATTTTTAGCTTTTATAATTTTTTTCATAAGCTGGTTTCATGACTGTAAGTCCCTGCATTTCAAAGCTCTTTGTTATGTATTTTAGGCTTAGTATTTAAAAATGGTATGAATAAGGCTCTGGAAGGACTAGGGAAAAGGAATATTTAAAGTACAGGCATTGGAAACTTCTCACTATATGTTTTAGACTAGAGATAGAAATAATGAAAATATGAAGTATTTAACATATTTTTCAAAATGTGTTCATAAATGTTGACAAATCTTTTTTTAAGAGAAGAATAGGAGACTTGGGTGAAATTAATTTTTCAAATTTTATAGATTTAATGGTGAAATTATAAATAACCTAGGCCAATGTTCTATTCAAAGTGTAAATATCCCCATTAGAGAAAGGAACAGAGAGACAATAAAAAAGTGGCTTNTAGGAGACTTGGGTGAAATTAATTTTTCAAATTTTATAGATTTAATGGTGAAATTATAAATAACCTAGGCCAATGTTCTATTCAAAGTGTAAATATCCCCATTAGAGAAAGGAACAGAGAGACAATAAAAAAGTGGCTTTTTTTCTCTCGGATCTTTTTATCATATGGTGATAATAATGCCAGTTTAGTTTTTCTTTTAGAGCTATTAGAAATATGAAGATAGCTATGTGAAAGGATTTTGAAAACATCTGTGTATACTGAGGGTTTACTCCTCTAGGAAAGTGTTACTCGAGTGTGATCCATGGATACACACCATGGGTCCTCTCTATGGGTCCATAATGAGATAAATATAAAAACTGTGAGTAAATTTCATAGTGCAGTGAAATTCTTAGTGTCTGCTAAAAATATTGTCTATAACAGGTTAGAAAATATTAAAATCTGGTCCTTCACCTTGTTTCCTTAAATCACAATAGAGGGTATGGGAGGAAAATATTAAAACTTCATTTCAAATTGTTTTAAAATTTTCACCCTCTGAAAATTTTCTATTTTTAATACATTTTATTCTGTTACAGTAGATACTATATATAGGCAGAAGTAGAGGATTTCAATAGATATCATTGTGTTATGGATGCCAGTATTTTTTTTTTAATGTATTAGTACTGTCTTATTAGTACTTCAGAATATTTACTGTTTGCTGCTTGCTTGAAATTCCTTTTTTGTAACAAGGAATATATATTTTTAGGTTGTACAGTGGTTACTGGAAGAAAAATTGTGTGCACTGCAGTGTGCTGTATTTGATAAGACATTGGCAGAATTGAAAACACGAGTGGAAAAGATTGAGTGTAACAAGAGGCATAAAACAGTTCTTGCTGAACTACAGGTTTGTACAGTAAATTGCATATCCACGTGTCATCATTTTCATAACTCACTTTGTGGTATATGTTTTCCAAGTTGACAATAAATTATATTTAACTGCGAAGTATTAGGAATAAAAGGAATCTCTATTAGTTTGCTCAGGCTGCCATTAAAAAAAATACCATCAACTGGGTGACTTCCAAAACAGAAATGTAGTGTGTCATAGTTTTGGAGGCTAAAAGCCCAAGGTCAAGCTGCCACCAGGCTGTAAGAAAGAATTGTTCCATTTGTCTCCTCTAGCTTCCTGTGGTTTACTGACAGTCTTGGGCATTTTTTGTCTTGTGGAAGAATCATTGTGATTTCTGGCTCCATCTTCACATAATGCTATGTCTGTATGTGTGTCTGCTTCCAAATTCCCCCCTTTTCTAGGGATACTAGTCACTCTGGATGAGGACCCACACTATTCTAGTATGACCTCATCTTAACTATAGTTGACTTTTGGACAGTGTTGAGGTGCTGTCCCCACTGCCTGCAGTTGAAAATCTATGTACTGGTACCTGCCTCAGAAAATGAAGAAATTCAGAAATGACTCACCCACAGCAGTGAACAGTTCGGATAGAATCAGAACTCAGACCCTAGTTCCTTTGATTTCAGTTATGGTGATCTCTAATTGAACACAGACTCTCACTCAATTTAAAGATCTGTAGAATGAAAATATGAATAGTATATTTATTGAAAAAAAATTTCCATGTATAATTGGACCCATGCGGTTCAACTCCATGTTGTTCAAGGGTCAACTGTAATTACCTCTACAGTTAACCTATTTCCAGATAAGCTTGTGTTCTGATACTTGGGGTTCAGACTTCATACTTTTGAGATATGTATCAACCCATGCCAAGCCTCAGAAACAATCTTAGTAGTGCATCTTCAGTATTTCTTCAGTCAGTGAAGAAAGGCTGGCATCATCTAAAATGCTGTTAAGTACTAAAGAATGTTTGCTGTGATTCTTTTTATATTAACCTATTTCCTCCAATGAATTGTATTTTTAAAGACATTAGTTTGTTGATCTGTGTTTATAAATAATTGCTACTTTTAATTTTTTATTGAATATATCTATATTAACATGTAGTGCTTGAGCTTCTGGTTAGTTGAAATGGGCACATAGTAGCATGCTTTAGTAATTAATTTCATTCCAAGATTAAGAAACTGGGAGATTTCATCAGTACATTCATTCTGTCAGAAGAAAATGTGTAGTTCCTCTTTGGTGTAGGTTGTCTGAAATATGAGCATTGTCTCAATGCTGACTTGAAAGCCACTTATAGAGCCTTATTTACAAATAAGGGAGAAGTGGTTCATGAAAATAAAGTTGTGCAGTTGAAAGCAANCAGAAGAAAATGTGTAGTTCCTCTTTGGTGTAGGTTGTCTGAAATATGAGCATTGTCTCAATGCTGACTTGAAAGCCACTTATAGAGCCTTATTTACAAATAAGGGAGAAGTGGTTCATGAAAATAAAGTTGTGCAGTTGAAAGCAAGTTGCGAGCAACTGTGACTAGATTTTAGGAATTACATATTTTATCTCAGCCAACAAGTTTAGTTTTTAGTTTCATATTGTAAATTTTATTTAAAGTGAGACTATGTTAATAATAAGGTCATTGTGTAGTTATTTTATAATGCATCATTTAGGACAACACTATTCCTGGTTCTTACCTTTAGCAGGTCCTTACATAGTTAGTGATAGTGTTGTCTAATCATTTTATTTTACTAATACTGTTTAGAATGTTGAATTAGAACTGAAAATGTTGGAAGATTTAAGAGAATAATTTCATTCATAGTTTGTTATCAGTCCCATAGCTGGATCTATGATTTTGTGCTTTTAGAACCTGAGATTTTAACTCTTATATTTTTAAGATACAAGTCTGTCTCTAAAGCCTTTGCACTTGGATATTTCTTTGTAGCCTTAGAATCTTAATCTTTCCAACATCAAACCAATCATTTTCTCCACAAATAAGTCATGTTGTGGAGTTTGCACATTGTTCCTCTTACTCAAAATTCTTGAATTCTTAGAAAAATCTTCAAGGAATACCTTCCCATTGTTCCTTTTATTCACAATTTTTCAGTTCTTGGAAACTGACTCCTCTGTATCATTTCACATATACACAGTGAGTTGCGAAATTAAAACTTTGAAATTTCTTATAAAAGTCTGTCTTTTACATCTTTTAACTTTCTACAAGGCCATCATTACCCAGTTCCTTGATTATAATAGCAGCCTTTTACATGACCGCTTTGGTACTGCTTTTTACATCTTTACTGGTCCTTCTCAAGCAGTATTCATCTTTCTAAAATGCTGCTTGTTAATTCTCTTCTTTATAGTCCAGTTTCCTCAGTTGTGTACCAGTTTAAACCNTCCATTTCTCCCTCAGTGGACATTTAGGTTGCTTCCATGTCCTGACTGTTGTAAATAGAGTTGCATTGAACATTGGGGTGACTGTGTCTTTTTGAATTACGGCTTTCTCTGAGTATATGCCTAGTAATGGGATTGCTGGGTCATATGGTAGTTCTATTTTTAGGCTTTTTAAGGAACTTCCATGCTGTTCTCCAGGCTTCCCTTGTGGCTCCGCTGGTAAAGAATGCCTGCAATTAGGGAGACCTGGGTTCGATCCCTGGATTAGTTTAGGAAGATTCCCTGGAGAAGGGAAAGGCTACACACTAAAGTATTCTGGTCTGGAGAATTCCATGGACTGTATAGTCCATGTGGTCACAAAGAGTTGGACACGATTGAGCAACTTACGCACACATAGATACCATTCTCCACAGTGGCTGTATCAATTTACATTCACATGAAGAGTGTGAGGGATTTCCTTTTCTCCACACCTTGTCCAGCGTTTGTAGTCTGTAGATTTTTTTTGATGACCATTCTGAGCAATGTGAGGTGATATTTCACTGTAGTTTTGATTTGTGTTTCTCTAATAATTGGTGATGTTGAACATCTTTTCATGTGTTTTTTGTCCATCTGTATGTCTTTTTTTGAGAAATGTCTATTTAGGTCTTCTGCCCATTTTTTGATTTTTTGTTGTTGTTGTTGTTGTTTTGATATTGAGCTGGATAAGCTGTTTTTTTATTTTGGAGATTAATCCTTCGACAGTTGCTTCATTTGAGAATATTTTTTCCCATTCTGAGGGTTGTCTTTTCCTCTTATTTATGGTTTCCTTTGCTGTGCAAAATCTTTTAAGTTTAATTAGTCCCATTCATTTGTTTATTTATTTTTCATTACTCCAGGAGATGGGTCAAAAAAGATCTTGTTGCTATTTATCTGCCAGTAGGTTAATTTTTGAAAAGAAGTATTTGAGTACTGTAGATGTAGCTTCCCTTTTGGCTCAGTTGGTCAAGAATCCACCTGCAATGCAGAAGATCTGGGTTTGATTTCTAGGTTGGAAAGATCCCCTGGAGAAGGGAAAGTCTATCCACTCCAGTGCTCTGGCCTAGAGAATTCCAGACTCGCATGTACTATTGGTTAGGGATCTTCTGTGATTTATAGATATGTTTACTATTAATATATAATTCTCAGTGAGAAAATTAAGTGTGGTCCCAACTATGTTAAATAATAAGAAATGCAAGCACATATATTCAGAAATATGCTGGTTTGTGAGCAAGGAGGAAAAAAGCCAATCTTCTAAAACCAAGAGTGTTTACTTTGGGTTTTGAAGTCAAGAATTATACAACAACTTGTCTTATTTTCTTGCTGTTGACTGTCTTCTGAGGATCCTATTACCCATAGATTTATTGTTATGTATGTACAGGTTCCTTTTTAATACTATAATGCCATTTGATTTCTGTCTTGTTTTTGCTTTTTTTAGGCCAAGATAGCCAGGTTAACCAAACGCTTTGGAGCAGCCAAAGAAGATCTTAAGAAAAGACAAGAAGTAAGAATTCTTGCATAGTTGATATTTAGCTTTAAGTGGTAATTTTAGGAGGTGCTGACCTAGGAGGAAAGAAGTCTGAAATTTTCTTTCATATTGTGTACTTCCTGCATGTTGTTTCTGGAACTTCTGCTGTAGAACTACTCATTAACCTTTTCTAATCCTCACTGTTTTCATATGAACATCAGTACATGTAATATGTATAGGTAAGGCATTCTTGAAATATCCATTTTTAAAATTAAGCTTTGGGGATTTGCCTTACCATGTTTCTCAGGCATACCTTGGAGATACTGTGGGTTCAGTTCCAGACCACTGTAATAAAGCAATTATTGTGATAAAGCAAGCCACAAGTTTGTAAAAAAAAAAAATTCATTAAAGAAAAAAATACATAAATGTTACGTTAATTCTATAGTCTATTGAGTGAGTAGTGGTATTATGTCTGAAAAATCGTTTATATATGTTTTAATGTACATACCTTAATTTAAAAATGCAAAACATAAAATAATTGCAATAACATCAGAGATCATTGGTCACATATCACTATAGACTATGATAGGGTCTCCCTAGTGGCTACATGGTAAAGAGTCTACCTGCCAATGCAGAAGATGTGGGTTTGCTCCCTGGGTCAAGAAGGAAATGGCAATCCACTGCAGTATTCTTGCCCAGGATATCACATAGATGGAGGAGCCTGGTAAGCTACAGACCATGGGATCACAGAGAGTCAGACACAACTTAGTGATTAAAACAACAACAAATAGCAGTATAATAATAATGAAGAAGTTTGAAATATTACCAGAATTACCAAAATGTAACACAGAGACTCGAAGTGAGGAAATGCTATTGAAAAAATAGTACCAAGCTTGACGCATGTTGCTGTAAACCTTCAGTTTTTTTAAGAATGCAGTATCTGTGAGGTGCAATAAAGCAAGGTATGCCTGTATTTGCCACTGTAGTAGTTTAGTCTATTATGTCCAACAAAATAGTTCAGTATTACACAGCCACAGGTAGCCCAGTTCTCCTCTTCCTTTCTTCCTCCATGTAGTTTAGTCCAGGTGTTGTAGGATAGCACACACTGAGGTCTGTAATTACACGTTGCTTTCTCTTGTTTCCTTAGTTATTCTGTAATATGGATTTTTAGTATAGCATTGTACATTGCAGTATTGTTTTTAGTTGAATTTCTTTTCCTCTTTTTTTCATTTGAGCAAGTTATATTTCTTTGTGTCTTGATAAGTTTATTGCCTGGTACATAGTAATTTCCAATAGTAGTTTTTTTCAGTAGTAGTCATTATTCCTATAGATATTTCTGTCTTGAATCATTTTCATATCTTTTTTACTTGACTTTTTAAAACAACTCATTTTGAAATGATAGATACACAAGAAATTGCAACAATAACACATAGACTCCTATGAACCCTTCACTCAGCCTCACTCGTTTTTGAAATCTATACCCATGGTACATTATCAAAACCAAGAAATTAGTACAGTTCTATCAGATAGTTTTGTAGACTTTATCAGTTTGCTTCAGTTTTTACATAAATTAATTCTGTATATCTGTGTGTTTCTCTGCAATTTGATCTCACGTATAGATTTATGTAACCTGCCACCACAGTTCAAGATACAGTCCCTTACCACACAGGGACACACTCCTGCTTCTCCTTTACAATTTCAACCTTTCCTTTAGCCTACCCTTACCTCCTGTGTTCTGGCAGCTACAAATGTGTTCTGCATCTTTATATTCTTTGAACTTAATTGTTTAAGCTCTGATTTATCTTTTCTTGAGCAACTGACAGTTGTTTACACAGGCTAATAATCAAATCCTTAATTTGGCCGAGGACCATGGGGTCGCTAAGAGTCGGACACGACTGAGCGACTTCACTTTCGCTTTTTACTTTCATGCATTGGAGAAGGAAATGGCAACCCACTCCANTGAGCAACTGACAGTTGTTTACACAGGCTAATAATCAAATCCTTAATTTGGCCGAGGACCATGGGGTCGCTAAGAGTCGGACACGACTGAGCGACTTCACTTTCGCTTTTTACTTTCATGCATTGGAGAAGGAAATGGCAACCCACTCCAGTATTCTTGCCTGGAAAATCCCAGGGATGGTGAAGCCTGGTGGGCTGCCTTCTATGGGGTCGCACAGAGTTGGACACAACTGAAGCGACTTGGTGGCAGCAGCAGCAAAGTTTTTTTTATTTTGGTCTTCACTGATGTAATTACTTGTCTGATTTTAAACTCTAGTTTCTCAACTTAAAAAAAAAGTGTTTCTTTTGGTCACACTATAAAAACTATTTCCTCTATTAGTAAATTGGTATAAACCTTTATTTGCTATGCCTGAACTAAACATAGGCGTAGTTAAAGGAGATAGGCAGAGACCTTAAGATATATAGATGAAAATATTATGATCCCTGAAAAATTTGTCTTGAGCTACAGTAAGTATGGAAAAAAGGACAAAGACTGTAATTCCTAAAGATTGGAAAAGATTAATTTGAACAATTAGAATGTGTGGCACTTGAAGAAAATGTTAAGGTAGTGTTCAGTCTTTCAAATTGTGTTACTTAGTTTGTAAGGCCAGTTTTAATTTTCAAAACTTGGACATCTTTCTAACTCATTCTTGTTACTGTTTTCTTCTTGTGAGGGATATTTCTAGAGAAATGTCAGAAGATTTTGTTTTCCATGTTTTAATTTCCTTTAATTATGGTTTCCACTATAATTTTACATCNCCAGTTTTAATTTTCAAAACTTGGACATCTTTCTAACTCATTCTTGTTACTGTTTTCTTCTTGTGAGGGATATTTCTAGAGAAATGTCAGAAGATTTTGTTTTCCATGTTTTAATTTCCTTTAATTATGGTTTCCACTATAATTTTACATCTGTATTTTTAGGCTTTAAAAACAAGACACATAAAAGAATATTGAGAACTCTATCCCCCTTACCAAAATAACTAAACAAGCAATACCACTTCAGATTCGATTCTTCTGTTTAGATTTGCTCCTTGGTCCTCTGATATTAATCAGTTAATAACAAACCCCACTATTCAGATTTGTCTTAAAACATTTTCTATTAATTTCTGAAAGAAAAGAAATCCTCATAAGCAGTTTGCTATTAAGACCATATTCATGTTTAATCTATTTTAGGGCTTTATGACTGATATCTTTAACTTTCATCCTATCTTTTCTTTTTACTATAAAAGAAATATCAAGATATTTCTCTCCTTTATGGAAATCAGGGACTTAAAATTGATTCTCAAATTTTAGATTTAATCTAAATCCTCCATTTCCATTTTTTATTAAAAATAATTCTTTTTATTTTGTGATAAAAACTTAACATAAAATTTACCATTTTAAATTCTACAATTCAGTAGTGTTAACTGTATTCACATTGTTGTGTAACATATCTCTAGGAATTTTTCATCTTGCAAAACTAAGACCTTCATAGAACAACTACCATTTTGCCTTCCCTTTAGCCCCTGGAAATGATCATTCTACTTTGTTTCCATCGTTTTGACTTCTCTAGATATCTCATAAGTGCAGTCACACAGTATTTGTTTTGTTTATCTTGTTTCACAAAGCATTATGTTCTCAAGGTTCATCTGGGTTGTTGCATATGACAGGATTTCCTTTTTTAAGGCTGATATTGCATTGTATGTATATACCACATTTTCTTTATCCATTTATTTATTGATGGATATTTGGGCTGGTTTCAACTTCTGGCTCTTACGAATAATGCTGCAATGACATTGGTGTGCAGATACCTCTTTGAGGTTAAAGTTTTGGATATTTCTACCCAGAAGTGAAATTGCTGGGTCATTTGGTAATTCTGTTATTTTTTGAGGAGCCTGCATGTAGTTTTCTTTTGCAGTCACATCACTGCTAAAGTCACATTTAGGGCTTCCCAGGTAGCTCAGTCAGTAAAGAGTCTGCCTTCAGTGCTGGAGACTCCAGTTCGTTCCCTGGGTCTGGAAGATTCCCTGGAGAAGGAAATGGCAAACCACTCCAGTATTCTTGCCAGGAAATCACATGGACAGAGGAGCCTGGTGGGCTGCATGCAGTCCATGGCTTACAAAGAGTTGTGCACAACTGAACAAGTAACACTGAGGAACTGAGCAATCACATCATTTACATTCCCATCAGCATGGCACAAGGGTTCCAATTTCTGTATATTTTGGGGAACAATTTTTTTTCCCTCTTTTGTGATAGTGTCCACCTTAATGGATGTGAGGCCTTATCTCATTGTGGTTTTGATTTCCATTTCTCTGCTTTGTGATGTTGAGCATCATTTCACATGCTTCTTTGCTTATTTTCTTTGGAGAAATGTTTATTCAGGTCCTTTGGCCATTCATAAATCTTGTTACTTATCTTTTTGTTGTTAAGATGTACTTCTTTTTATGTTCTGGATATTAACACCTTACCAGTTACATGATTTGTAATTACTCTCTGCCATTACTTAGGTGTCCTTTTCACTCTGTTGATTGTTTCCTTTCATGTGCAGAATATTTTAGGTTTGATGTAATCTTCTTTGTCTTGTTAATGCTTTTGCTACCTTTGCTTTGATCCAAGAAATCATAGCCAAATCTACTATCATGAAGCTTTCCTGTGTGTTTTCTCTTAAGAATTTCATAGTTTTAGGTTTTATGTTTTAGGTCTTTAATCCATTTGGATTAAATCTAATATATGATTTAATGGTCTGACTTCATTCTTTTGCATTTGGATATCCAGTTTTCACACAATTTATCAAAAGACTGTTCTTTCCCCATTGTGTAGCCTTTACACCCTTGTAGAAGGCAATGGGAGCCCACTCCAGTACTCTTGCCTGGAAAATCCCATGGATGGAGGAGCCTGGTGGGCTGCAGTCCATGGGGTTGCTATGAGTTGGACATGACTGAGCAACTTCACTTTGACTTTTCATTTCATGCATTGGAGAAGGAAATGGCAACCCACTCCAGTGTTCTTGCCTGGAGATTCCCAGGGACAGAGGAGCCTGGTGGGCTGCCATCTATGGGGTCGCACAGAGTCGGACATGGCTGAAGTGACTTAGCAACAGCAGAACATCATTTGAGTGTATGCATTAAGAGTTTATTTCTGGAGTCAGGATTCTGTTTCACCTTTCTATGTATCNGGGACAGAGGAGCCTGGTGGGCTGCCATCTATGGGGTCGCACAGAGTCGGACATGGCTGAAGTGACTTAGCAACAGCAGAACATCATTTGAGTGTATGCATTAAGAGTTTATTTCTGGAGTCAGGATTCTGTTTCACCTTTCTATGTATCTGTTTGCATTCCAGCACCATACTGTTTGGATCACTATAGCTTTGTAACATATTTTAAAATTAGAAGTATAAGCTTTCAACTTTGTTCTTTTCTAAGATTGTTTTGGTAATTCAGAGTTTCTTGAGCTTTTCATTTGAATTTTAGGATGCCTTTTCCTATTTCTGAAAAAAATGACAGGAATTTTGATTGAGATTGCATTGAAACTTTTGACCAGTTAATAATACTATAGATTTTTAAATGATGGCCATTCTGACTGGTGTGAGATGATATCTCATTGTAGTTTTGATTTGCAAGTCTCTAAGTTTACAACTGTTGTAAACTGGAAATAAATTCAGGTCACCTTTTCCCTCCCGTCACTTCATTGATATCATACATTATATCTTTTTGTATTGTGTGTATGTTAACATAGATTTACAATTATATTTTATACTTAAATTCTGTATTAGAATTAGATGGGATTTCTGTTCCCACTTTCTAGTAATGCAGTATTCTGTATTTATTCTAGTATTTACCTTTACCAGAGAGCTTTATATTTTCCTTTGCTTTCAGGTCACTGTCTAGTGTCCTTTGATTTCTGCTTGAAGGACTCCATTTAACATTTTTTGTTTGGTGAATTTAGTGCTGCGAAATGCACTCAGCTTTGTATTTACTGTGAAAATCTTAATTTTGCCTTCATTTTTGCAGTGATAGTGTTGCTGGTTATAATATTCTTGCTTGGCAGTGTTTTTCTTTTAGCACTTGAATATGTCATTCCACTCCCTTGTGGCTTGTTAGGTTTCTTCTGAGAAAAAAGCACTGATAATCTTAAGGGACCAGCCTTAAATGTGATGTGTCCCTTTTCTCTTGCTACGTTTACAGTCTTTGTGACTGTTCACAGCTTGACTGTTTCTTAGTGTAGGTCTCTGAGTTGGAAGTCTTTCACCTTCTTGAATTTGTCAGTTTTCTTTCTTAAGTTTGGGAAGATTTTGGCCTTTACTTAAGTAGGTTTTCTGCCTATTTTCTTTTTCTATTCTTGTTCTCACATATTTGTATGTTGGCCCACTTGATGGTGTCTAATAAATCTCTTAGTCTGTCTTTACCTTTTTTTCATTCACTTTTTCTGTTTGGTTGTCTTAATAATTTCAAATGATTTGTCTTCAGGTTTGCTGATTCTTTCTTCTGCTTGATACAGTCTGGTTTTTATCCCTTCTAGTAAATGTTTAAAATCAGTTGTTGTAGTGTTCAGCTCCAGAATTTCTGTTGGTTCTCTTCTGAAGTTTCATTTTCTTCTTGCTTTGTTTTCCTAATTTCATTTAGTTTTCTATGTTCTTTTCTGTCTCATTGAGCATCTTAATGATAGTCATTTTGAATTCTTTGTTGGGTAGTTCCTAGATCTGTTTCTTTAAGGTTAGTTTCTGGAGATTTCTGGTTTTTTTTTTTTTTTGGTNTTGTTTTCCTAATTTCATTTAGTTTTCTATGTTCTTTTCTGTCTCATTGAGCATCTTAATGATAGTCATTTTGAATTCTTTGTTGGGTAGTTCCTAGATCTGTTTCTTTAAGGTTAGTTTCTGGAGATTTCTGGTTTTTTTTTTTTTTTGGTATGTTTCTCTTTTGTTGAAATTAGGCATTTGAAAAAATACACTTCCCATCTTTTTGGAATATCTTTGTACAGATGAAGACCTTTACTAGTTGATCCAGTTAGATACCTCTGATCTCCTTTCAAACCTTTTTTCAGAGATGGCATTTTTTTGGAGTTTGTGTGTGTATCTCCAATCTGCAGAGTTTTGTCTGGTTCTGTTTGGGAACTTCCCATCCCCCATCTGGTATCTGCCTTTCAAATTGCTGATGCTTTAGCAAACCATTATATTGGAGTTATCCCTGCTGTCTCTGTATATTACTGCCAGTTTCCTGGTTTGCCTTTCTTCTCATCTACTCCTCAAGACACCCAGTGTGTGCTGCTTCCAAGTTGGGTGAGACTGAAGCCAGTACCTTGATCAGTGTCCCCCGAAAGTCAGAGTTGCATGCAAATTCCAGTATTTCTTTCCTGAAGAAGAGGATAATTGTTGGGATTTTTTTTCCTTTTTCTTTTCTATTTTACCACACTGTGTAAGGAAGGAGGTGGGATATGGTGGTTAAGTGCAACAGAATTTCCTCCCTTCTTCTGTTGATCTCTTTGGGGCTTTGTCAGTTCAGTTCAGTTCAGTCCAGTTCAGTCACTCAGTCGTATCCGACTCTTTCCAACTCCATGAATTGCAGCACGCCAGGCCTCCCTGTCCATCACCAACTCCCGGAGTTCACTCAGTTCACTCAGTCCATCGAGTCCGTGATGCCATCCAGCCATCTCATCCTCGGTCGTCCCCTTCTCCTCCTGCCCCTAATCTCTCCCAGCATCAGAGTCTTTTCCAATGAGTCAACTCTTCGCATGAGGTGGCCAAAGTACTGGACTTTCAGC
>SJYV01037346.1:66353-130545 GCA_006410875.1 Neotragus pygmaeus | reverse complement strand
CTCAGCCTTCTTCATTCACAGTCCAACTCTCACATCCATACATGACCACAGGAGAAACCATAGCCTTGACTAGACGGACCTTAGTTGGCAAAGTAATGTCTCTGCCTTTGAATATGCTATCTAGGTTGGTCATAACTTTTCTTCCAAGGAGTAAGCATCTTTTCATTTCATGGCTGCAGTCACCATCTGCAGTGATTTTGGAGCCCCCCAAAAATAAAGTCTGACACTGTTTCCACTCTTTCCCCATCTATTTCCCATGAAGTGATGGGCATTTACTAGACGTTTATTGAATGAGTATCTATAGTTATTCTTTAGATTCATATTGTTAACGCTTACTGAACACTTTTAGCATATAAACTATTTTTACATTCTTTATTTACTCATAAAAAACTGAGGTCTAGGAATTATTCACTTTTCATATGATAAGTAGTTGTGACAATAGACTAATTTGTGTAAGCACTTTAATATGTACAAATGCCAAGGTTTAATTTTTTTTTCTTAGTGAGATTTTCTCCTGTACTATAGAAATAACTTGAAATTCATATTTCAGTGTCCATACATAAAATTTTATTCAAACACAACCATGCTTATTCACTTACGTATCATCTATGACTAATTTCTGTGCTACAGTGGCAGAGCTGAGTAGCTGCAAAGCCTAAAATATTTATGATCTGGCCCTTTATAAAGTTCACAGACTCCTGATCTAATACCATTAATTCCCTATCCTTTTATTTTACACCTACAAAAAGACTTAAATTTTGCAACAGATTTGTAAGTAAGTGGCAAGAAGCATAGGTTTCTAAGTCTTGTTTCGTAGAATAGTGATGATTAATTTACAAATTTTGGTCATCATATGCCCTATTTCCATAGTAAAGCAGTCAATGCTGCCATTTCTAAAGGGGTCTTATGAGGTAACAGTATTTATAACCATTCTTAGATAATAAGCTGGGAGAAGGCACTGGCAGCCCACTCTAGTCCATGGGGTCACTAAGAGTCAGACATGACTGAGCGACTTCACTTTCACTTTTCCCTTTCATGCATTGGAGAAGGATATTGCAACCCACTCCAGTATTCTTGCCTGGAGAATCCCAGGGACGGGGGAGCCTGGTGGGCTGCCATCTCTGGGGTCACACAGAGTCGGACATGACTGAAGTGACTTAGCAGCAGCATAGAAATAACAGATAACATATTAACAAGGCACTTAGAGGACTGAAAGATTCCTTGTGAATTTGGCTTTATTTTACCTTGGTTATTTTTCTCCCCAGAACCCACCAAACCCACCTGTATCACCAGGAAAGTCTGTAGTTGATGTCATCAGCAATAACAGTGTGCCCTACAGGTGAGAACTGTAAACAGGCTGTTTATCAAGTTTTCCATTAAGAGAACAAGGTTCTGATTTTCTTTATTGTGCAGAAAGATCTTAGAATGTCATACTATATATTTTTGTAGAGATAAGTGTTTGGTATACTGTATTAAGTATATTTGCTTCTTTTTGCTTTGCTCTAATTGTTCTCCTATGGATATTGATTTTGCTCATTTTTTTTATAAGGCTTTCTTTTGTCATTGCAGATTTCTTTAACCACTTGTGCTAAATATTAAACAGTATTACCTTAAATATTTGAGAAATTCTTTGGTCAGAGTGGACAAAAACTAATGTGTGCAGATATTCGGATCCATATTTGGTTTTCAGGTTAAAGCATTGAGGACATAGAATATAAAAGGAAGACTCTTCCCTAATGCCCTATTCCCCAGCATTCCAGTGTTTTCGTACCAGCTTTGCTTCACTGCATTCACTCCCAGTTTAGTGCTTTAAATTAATATCCAAGTCTAGCTACCCTTTCTCCCTATGGGCCACTGCTTTCTGTATGCATAAGTAGATATCCCCTAGAATGGCATGTCTAGTGACTATTTGTGTGTGTATCTATTTCATAGAAATACAAACACGGTGAGACAGATGTTGGAGTCCAAAAGAAATATAAGTGAGAGTGCACCACCATCTTTTCAAACCCCTGTGAATACAGGTAATATTCTTAACACCGAAATACATTTTGTTAGGAATTGTAGGCTTTTGTTCTCTTTTCTTACACACTTTTGAGCTTGAAATGGACTAAGAAACTGAACACAGTTATGTAAAATTGAGTGCTAACAGCAAAATTTTATTTAAAAAGTAGAATCACAAATGTGCATAAAAATACAGAAATTCAGATTTCTGCTGTAGTGATTCTCAAATTTTTGGGTCTTGACATCCCTGTATAATCTTAAAAATTATTAAGAATCTACAGAGTTTTGCTGATGTGGGTATATTAATTGATATTTACTATGGTAGAAATTAAAACATATAATTTTTAAATGTTTATTAATTCAAATAAAAATAATTGCAAACCTATATTTTGTACCATTATATACAGTCCAGTATTCTTGCCTGGGAAATCTCGTGGACAGAGGAGCCTGGTGGGCGACAGTCCATTTGGTCACAGAAGAGTTGGGCATGATTTAGCAATTAAACAACAGAATTACATACCATAAGTAGCACGTCTTGGTGAAAAGTAACTCTTTTCCAAAATTAAAAAAATTAGCAAAAAGAGTATTATTATATTAAATTTTTATGTCTCTTTTATACTTCACTTAAAACATTAAGATGGCCAAACACACCTGGATTCTCATATCTGTGTCTGCGTTCAATCTGTTGCAGTTTGTTGTTTTAGTTGAAACATGTGAAGAAAATTCAGCCTCCTACAAATGTGTAGTTGGAAAAAGCCTAGAGAGAATGTGGGTATTATTCTTTGACACAGCAAGTAGTGATTTCTTAAAGGTTAGTTGCAAAGTGAAATCAGAAATCACACCAATAAATGTTTGTAAATTTTTCACTAAATTCTTTTATCTGTCTTGTACTTAGAATGGTCTTTTACTAATATCATTCATTGATCACTTGGAAAATATTCACCGAGTTTTCTAAGTCTTCCAAACATGGGTACATTTCATTAATAAATTTTTTTTTTAAATTGTATTTATTTACTTTGTTATCAGTTATTCTCAGAAGAGCCTTTAAAGATTTGGGAAGCTAACCCATTGCTCTCAGGGTGGCAGGTAGATGTATTTTCCGAAGTTCTAAGTTTTTTTCTTAAACTCAGATTTTACTGTTGCCAATCTCTACTGTTCGTTGTTTTCTTTGAGGTCTCTGCCTTATTTGGTTTATTTTCAAGAAAAAATTTGCCAGATACCCAAGTGAATAACCATAGTATATTTATAACTCAGTCTTTCAAGTAAAAGTGGTATTCCATCAAAGAGGCTGTGAGCTCAGCTTACAGCTCAGCCAGTTGTCTGAGCACTTTTCCTTGAGCCAGTCAGCCTTATTTGGTATGCAGCAGTAATGCTTTACATGTGCCTGTGATTCTGGAAAGACTTTACAAATCAGTGAGAAGGAGACGTGGTCACTGATTTTTATTAAACCTGCTCAAATGAGAAGACACACAAATGGCTGAACTAAAAAAAGACTATAAAACTCCAGTGACCAACATTTTGATTTACTCTGCTCTTTGTTGTCAGCTCCTTAATTCCTCTCCCATCTTCCCTATGTTGTTTTCCATATCACATGATGTCAATAAAACGTTAATAGAGGTAGTAGCCTCTCCTCACCAGTTCCTCCCAGGGAATTCAGTAAAATTGGATCCACAGGTACAGGTTTCACTTTATCCATATTGTAAAATACCATCACTAAGTTTACCTATTATGAATTTATGATACTCTTTCTAGATATTCTATTTGAGTCTATATATTGCCAGTGTTCTAAGGCATTTTTAATGTACTTTCAAAGTTGTCTTTACAATTTTGCCTAGTTTTAACTGTTATTTAGTTGTATTTCCCACTAGTTACTCTGAAGTAAGTTGCTCATTTTCAGAGACTCTTCATACAGAGATAGCAGTCCTCCATCTTAATGATAAAATGTGCTATTTTCATAATGTACCAAATGTAGATGCAGAAATGATTCTGCAAATAATCTAAGAATTCAAGGATTTAAATCAAAATAAAAGATATGAGAGACTACTGTATATATTGCAGTACATCAAATTTGTATTATATTATTTTAGCTGATAAAGATGGCTATTTAAACAGAAACTTCTCTCTCTTTTTTTTTTTGTAGTATCTTCAACCAATCTTGTCACTCCTCCAACGGTTGTCAGTAGTCAACCTAAATTGCAGCCTCCAGTGACTTCAGGTTCTCTGACAGCCACATCAGTTCTTCCTGCACCCAACACAGCTACAGTAGTTGCTTCTACTCAGGTGCCTAGTGGAAATCCCCAGCCTACAATCTCTTTACAGTCTTTACCAGTGATTTTACATGTACCTGTTGCTGTATCCTCCCAGCCTCAGCTCCTCCAGAGCCATCCAGGGACTTTAGTGACCAATCAACCATCAGGCAACGTTGAATTCATTTCTGTACAAAGCCCACCTACAGTGAGTGGCCTTACCAAAAATCCAGTGTCTTTGCCATCTTTGCCAAACCCCACAAAACCAAACAACATTCCTTCTGTACCCAGTCCTAGTATTCAAAGGAATTCTCCTGCCAGTGCTGCACCATTAGGAACAACACTTGCTGTACAGGCTGTTCCAACAGCACACTCTATTGTACAAGCCACCAGGACTTCTTTACCTACAGTAGGCCCATCAGGACTCTATAGTCCATCAAATAATCGAGGTCCTATACAGATGAAAATTCCAATTTCTGCTTTTAGTACTTCATCTCCTGCAGAACAAAGCAGCACTATCACCACAAGAATTGGTAAGTCAACATGTAGATTTAATAATAGAAATGCAAGCTTGTTAATAGTCTGTAGATAATTGAATTTGTGTGTGTATGTAGTTGACTAACATTATTAGAAGACAGAGTGAATAGAATTTCACAGACACTATTTTAGTTATCCAAGAGGAATAATGTTGTTAAACTTCCTGAGAGTTTATTTTGAGTGAGAAGTTACCATTTGTAATTCATCTTTTACTAGTTTTCCTAACCTGGGCAAATTTTTAATTTTGGCTTTGTAGCAAGCAGATATATCTGAATATACAGAAAACAGTATGTTATAAAGTAAGTGACATAATATATGCTAATAAGAAGAAAATAACAACCACACATCTCTAGTGAAAGTGTTAGTCGCTCAGTCATGTCCAACTCTGTGTGACCCCATGGACTGTAGCCTGCCAGGTTCTTCTGTCCATGGAATTCTCCAGGTAAGAATACTGGAGTGGTACTCACTTGTGCAGCAGATATACTAAAATTAGAATAATACAGAGAGGATTAGTATGACCCTGCACAAGGATGACGCGCAAATTCGTGACGTGTTCCATATTTTTTGTTCATGTTTGGCAGAAACCAACAGAATTCTGTAAAGCAATTATCCTTCAGTTAAAAAATAAATGAATTAAAAAAAAAAAGAATAGTGGAGTGGGTTACCATTCCCTTCTCCAGGGGATCTTCCCAACCCAGGGATCAAACTTGAGGCTCCTGCATTGAAGGCAGATTCTTTACCATCTGAGACTCTAGGGAAGCCCCTGCCCATTACCCTATTTTGGTAAATCCTTTGTGCATTCTTCACTCCTATCTTCCAAATTTGAATGGTTTTATACTAGGTCTTCCCTCTTTAATTTACTGCAGAACGTTTCCTTGCTCCTTGTTTTCTCTTATGTATTTTCCCATATGGCATAATTTTACATGATTATGTTTGTTTATTTATATATACTTTGAAGTATTGCAAAAAGGAGGACTTGATTGTTCCTGATTTAAAATCTGTAGGTCTTCTTGTTCTTAGAAAGCATAGATTACATATACATTCTTGAACTTGCTTAATCTTCATTTCTGATCTTTTATTTATCCCCATTACTTTTGGAAAGACAGGAAAGAGTACCTGGGCATCATGTATATAGTGAAATAGTTGTAGTAGCTGTCCTGTTGATATAGTTGATCTTAAAATATAAAAAAAAATTATAAAGTACAAAATTACTTTTTACAGGTAATATACTTTTTATACAGGGCTTATTTTTTTTAATTTCTTATGTGGTCTTCAGTAGAGTACTTGTCTTCTGAGTATATATTCTCATAAAATAGAGTTTCATAGAGTTACTGAGAATAAATGAATGGTAGATAAAAATTCATACTGGAATGAAGCTGAATATCACCCTCATACAATTAACATCTGGGATATAAGATTAAATCTGAAATTTCAAATACAGTTATTCAGTTCAGTTCAGTTGCTCAGTCATCTGAGTCATCTGAGTTAAATTCACCCATTCCAGTCCATTTTAGTTCGCTGATTCCTAGAATGTCGACGTTCACCCTTGCCATCTCTTGTTTGACCACTTCCAATTTGCCTTGATTCATGGACCTGACATTCCAGGTTCCTATGCAATATTGCTCTTTACAGCATCGGATCTTGCTTCTATCACCAGTCACATGCACAACTGGGTATTGTTTTTGCTCACGCTTATTGCACCAATCATACAGTATGTAGCCTTTTCAGATCAGCTTCTTTCACTTAGTAATATACATCTAAGTTTTCACCATATCTTTTCATAATTTGAAAGCTCATTTCTTTTAAACACTGAATAGTATTTGATTTTCTGGCTGAACCAGTTTATGCATTCACTTACTGAGGGACATTTTAGTTGCTTCCAAGTTTTGGCAGTTACAAATAAAGCTGGTTTAACATCCATGTGTATGCTTATGTGTGGACATCAGTTTCCAGCTCCTTTGGGTAAATACCAAGGAGCATGATTGCTGCACTCAATATGCCAGCAAATTTGGAAAACTCAGCAGTGGCCCCAGAACTGGAAAAGGTCAGTTTTCATTCCAGTTCCTAAGAAAGTCAATGCCTAAGAGTACTCAAACTACCGCACTGTTGAACTCATCTCATCTCAGTTCAGTTCAGTTTAGTCACTCAGTTGTGTCNGTTTTTTTTTTTTTAACATATAATTAGAATATAGATTTCAGATGTCTAAAACAGCAATGCTGCTTAACACAACAGCCATTAAATCCAGGATCTAGAAATATTTCACACCATTCTACATTTATCTTTCTAGAAAAGAACTCCAAAATATGTTACATAAGGCAAAACTATTATTATGTTGCTCAATACCATAACATCTTATTGAAAAACTCAAACAAATTTTTTGGTCAACCCAATATTTAATGCTGCTAAGCTGCTAAGTCACTTCAGTCGTGTCTAACTCTGGGTGGCCCCATAGACAGTAGCTCCCCCGTCCCCGGGATTCTCCAGGCAAGAACAGTGGAATGGGTTACCATTTGCTTCTCCTATATTAAATGAGCTAGCAACAAATTCCTGAAAGATTAAATGAGCTAGCAACAAATTCCTGAAAGATAGAAAGGAATACAAAATAAACAACAAAAGGGTTAAATTACATACAGAAAATGGAGAAAGCACAACCTGCTTCCTTAGTGATGAATTCAGTCAACCCTGTCAAATACGTGTTATGACCCTCATTTCACAAGGAAGGGAACTGAGGCAGAGATCACAAAACCACAGAACCAACTTTCCATTTTCCCTCTGCCAATTTCTTGTATTAATACTTTCTTTGTATCAACATTGTTGTATGCTTTTACCTTAGTTTGTACCCTCTAACAAGCTGTTTTCAGTTATGGGAAAGGTCTTTTAAAATAACATCCATCCATCTATCCAATCATGCACTTATAGTAAGTAGAGTTTGTGAGAATAGGTGTGTAATATGTGCACTACATTTATTTTTAGTGTGTGAATATAACAGGCTGACTATCAGAACAGCGAAGGCATCCAAACAGAACAGGAGAGAGAATGGCCGCTACACTTAGGAACCAATCACATACTACTAACGCAGATCATAGAACACACGAGCGTTTTCCAGGAAACAGAGATGGATCATGTTGGAGACAGAGTCAATCTAAAGGCTTTAGGTAAAATGGAGAGGGGGGACTCCAACAGTGAGAAGTGGCCTGTGACCCCATGAATCGCAGCACGCCAGGCCTCCCTGTTCATTACCATCTCTCAGAGTTCACTCAGTCTCATGTCCATCGAGTCCGTGATGCCATCCATCCATCTCATCCTCTGTCGTCCCCTTCTCCTCCTGCCCCCAATCCCTCCCAGCATCAGAGTCTTTTCCAATGAGTCAACTCTTCGCATGAGGTGGCCAAAGTACTGGAGTTTCAGCTTTAGTATCATGCATTCCAAAGAAATCCCAGGGCTGATCTCCTTCAGAATGGACTGGTTGGATCTCCTTACAGTCCAAGGGACTTTCAAGAGTCTTCTCCAACACCACAGTTCAAAAGCATCAATTCTTTGGTGCTCAACCTTCTTCACAGTCCAACTCCAGTTATTATTAGTATTTAAAATTAAATATTTGCATGGTACAATAATGATATTTATTCGCATTATCTGCTGTCACAACATTCCTTAGATACTTACTTTTAATTGAGTTCAGTGAATGAGCAAGATTTTGGGGAGGGTTTACATTTCTTCTAGTCATTACTATTTTTTACCATGTTAGGTGGAAGATGATTATTATAGACATTGTTTTCTGTGATTTTGGAGTTTTTCTTCTTTATGAAATTTTGAGCTTAGTTGACATTGTTTTTAAATCATGGCTATAAGATAAGGTAAATTCTTAAATATACAACTTTCCCTGAAAGACCATAGCCTGAAAAGAAGTAAATAACTTGAGAGATTACTCTGTCTAATGTTTTGATTGCAAGTTCCCTAAATACTTGTACAGTATCAGAATTATGAGTTTCCTAGGTGGCTCATTGGTAAAGTATCCATCTGTCAATGCAGGTAATGCAGAAGACGGAAGTTTGATCCCAGGGTCAGAAAAATCCCCTGGAGGAGGAAATGGCAACCCAATCCAGTATTCTTCCTAGGAGAATCACATGGACAGAGAAGCCTGGTGGCTGCAGTCCATAGGGTTGCAAATAATTGGACCTGACTGAACATACACACACACATCAGAATTATAATTCAGTTTCATTATCCTGTTAACATTGTTTGAACATTTATTGACCCAAAGGGTGTGTTTTTCCCAAAATTATCTAGCTTAGTGTGCTTTATTAGTTGTACTGTCAGTCTGTTTCTGTTTAATTTCTTGACTGTCATTTAATTATTTTTTATATAAAATTAATAATTTCAGTAATTATTATTAGTTTTGTGATAATACATTTATATGTAAAACTTTATATTTTAACATATATATTTAACACATATACTTTAATACATAAAAAAGAGGAGAGTGAAAAAGTTGGCTTAAAGCTCAGCATTCAGAAAACGAAGATCATGGCATCCAGTCCCATCACTTCATGGGAAATAGATGGGGAAACAGTGGAAACAGTGTCAGACTTTATTTTTGGGGGCTCCAAAATCACTGCAGATGGTGACTGCAGCCGTGAAATTAGAAGACACTTACTCCTTGGAAGAAAAGTTATGACCAACCTAGATAGCATATTCAAAAGCAGAGACATTACTTTGCCGACTAAGGTCCGTCTAGTCAAGTCATCTATGGATGTGAAAGTTGGACTGTGAAGAAGGCTGAACGCCGAAGAATTGATGCATTTGAACTGTGGCTTTGGAGAAGACTCTTGAGAGTCCCTTGGACTGAAGGGAGATCCAGCCAGTCCATTCTGAAGGAGATCAGCTATGGGATTTCTTTGGAAGGAATGATGCTAAAGCTCAAGCTCCAGATACTTTGGCCACCTCATGTGAAGAGTTGACTCATTGAAAAAGACTCTGATGCTGGGAAGGATTGGGGGCAGGAGGAGAAGGGGACGACAGAGGATGAGATGGCTGGATGGCATCACTGACTCTATGGACATGGGACTGAGTGAACTCCGGGAGTTGGTGATGGACAGGGAGGCCTGGCGTGCTGCGATTCATGGGGTCGCAAAGAGCCGGACACGACTGAGCGACTGAACTGAACTGAACTGATAGTTGTAGTTCTATGTGCAAAATTCATATGTATGTTTGTGTGTGTGTACAAACTCAATACAAGTTTATTGAAAAGTGAATAAAGGAAAATCATCTGCGATTGAGCTATTGAGATTATGCATGTATGTTTCATCAGGGTTACTTTATTTTTCTAGTGAATTTTTTACATTTTTGCCATGTTACTAAGTTTTTTCTCCAAAGGTGTGTAGTACGGAAGGATTATATTTTATTTTAACTTTTTGTGTTCTAGCATTTAGGTTATACACATCTTAAATTGATTCTCTGCAATATTCCTTTGGTTAGAGTTAAAATTTCTGTTTAATGGATATATGAAGTGTTTGGATTTCTAGTATCAACTTGTCCTTCTGAAAGATTTGTAGCAGTGGTCTCTGAGAGAGTAATTTACATATGTAACATGTTAACAGACAAAAAACTATTGGAGAAAATTCATGGGAATTGTTGTATATAGAGAAACCTATCCTTTCACACTTTGTAGGTTCCTTTAAAAATAGCTCTGACTTTTATTTTGTTTTTTGACTCCTTAGAAAACCAAACAAACAAAACAGTAGATGCTTCTGTTAATAAGAAAGCAGCCGATAGCACATCACAGGTAAGATGTTTGCTACTATTTCAAAATGAAAGAATGGAGTTCTAATGATATTCTTTGATAAAATGAAAATTATTCAAAGTTTGTTTTTTACAACTGTCCAGAATTTTTCAAACAGCTTCTCTGTGTTGTTTGACAAGAATTGAATTTTCTTAATTAGTAATTCTCTTAGAGATATTGGATTATATATAACTGACAGTCTAGTTATTTTGTTTCATACAATGTGAAGTTTTAGTCTCCACATGTAATTTCTTCCTGGCCCATCTTTTTAAGAAGGTCTCACTAGTTTATCCCTCTCCCCACGCCTCCCCATCCTCTGTCCTGCCCTTGCCAGCACACACAGAAACACCATTTTAGTTTGTTCAGAGCTGATCAGAAATAAGTTTTATGGAAAGAAAATTTTGGTTTTCTGGCTTATTAGCATTTTGCCAGTCTTGGTACTTTTTCATGTTAAATTTAAGTCACTCAGGAGTGGAATAACTCCATTTTTCCTTATTAATAAAGTTCATCATGATTATTCTTCTACATTGCTTTGGGTATAATAGATTCATAGGGAAGTCTTTGCATGTTTGATGGTCTGATTTCTTCCCTTTCTCTTAATCATATCTAGAAACTGATATATTTTCCTAGTGAGAGAAAAAATCTTGAATAAGTCAGGCATAAATAAATGATGTGAATTTTAAAACAAGGGCATGTGATCTTTAATTTTGACTATTCATCTTTATTAAAATCATGGTTTTTTGACTAGAGATAGATATATACCATGCTTATAGCTCAAACTAAAGCTATTAGAAATGTTTTATTTCTTACAGATTTTAGCAGGCTTTTTATATGATATTAAAGGTCAAAATTTTGATTGTTTCTGAGGATGTCTTATAGCTATGTTTTTAATTAAAAGTATATGGAGTACTTTTTTGGGAGGCATGTAGTATAGCCAACATCGATATATTCAGTGACTTTTATGTAACATAGGAAGTCTAGCTTTACTTTATAAAATAAAACCAAAGCTAAACAAAGAAATTGCAAGCATCCTCATTTCTCTCAGTAATTTTTTTCTTGTTTGTTTGGACAAACTAGGTCATGTTTTAGGAGAGGAAGATGTACACCGTAATGACTGTGTTTTCATCTTGTTATAAATGGTGATTCTTCTAGAGCTGTGCTGTCTAATGTGGTAACCACTAATCACATATAGGCTATTTAAATGAAAATGGATTTAATTTAGCCTTAAATAAAATTTACTTCCTCTATCACAGTAGGCCCTTTTCAAGGCTCAAAAGCCACATATAGATAGTAACTACCATATTGGAAAACAAGGATATGGAACATTTTCATCATTGTAAAAAGTTATACTCCAATGTTATATGACAGCCTGAATGAGAGAGGAATTGGGGGGAAATAGTACATGTATATGTATGGCTAAATCCCTTTGCTGTCCACCTGAAACTGGCATAACATTGTACATTGTNCATATTGGAAAACAAGGATATGGAACATTTTCATCATTGTAAAAAGTTATACTCCAATGTTATATGACAGCCTGAATGAGAGAGGAATTGGGGGGAAATAGTACATGTATATGTATGGCTAAATCCCTTTGCTGTCCACCTGAAACTGGCATAACATTGTACATTGTTAGTTGGCTATACTCCAGTCCAAAAAAAAAAATTTAAGTTATATTAGATTGCTGAAGTAAAGTATATGTAATATTATAAACATTTCAAAAGGGTGCAAGGCAGGAGNAACATTGTACATTGTTAGTTGGCTATACTCCAGTCCAAAAAAAAAAATTTAAGTTATATTAGATTGCTGAAGTAAAGTATATGTAATATTATAAACATTTCAGTGAAATTAAAATTGATATAAAAGTTTGCCATACTTTTAAAATTCTTTACTTAAAAATATTCTTTTTAATTAAAAAAATAAAATTTAGTCACACTCAGCTACTTATTATGTTCTAGAAATTCTAAAACATATATTACCACTTCACAAGTTTTAGAATCCTAACTATTTTAGTTTACATTGTATTATATAACTTTTATTTTGGTGAAGCAACTTGTTCCAATAGATCCAAAAGACACCTAAAGTGTCTGCATCAGATTAGCAAAGAGACTGTACAATGAAATTCTAAGTTCTCAAAGAATTTTTTTTTTAATTCTTATTTATTTGGCTGTACCAGGTCTTAGTTGTGGCATGTGGGATCTTAACTTCCCTGTCCAGGGATTGAACCTAGGCCCCCTACATTGGGAGCATGGAGTCTTAGCCACTGGACCACCAGGAAAGTCTCTCAATGAACGTTTTATTTGGCTTAACAGGAATAGTAATTCACTACCGTTGTATGAAAAACACAAGTAGCATGGCTAGGCAGGTAATCTGTTAAAGTCATGCCTGATCAAAGGTTTGAATGAGTTCCAGTTATGGATTTAAATAGTAACTATAATATGCAAGTTTTATTATATAATAAGAAATTATTATGGAAATATATGTGGGCTGCTAGTTATAAATTGATGCTTTATTGGCTTTTGGGGTTATAGATAAAAGTTTTGTTGTGCAAAAATACTTTGATAATGTAACACTACAGTTTTTTAATAACATATGGTTAAGAAATTGCTGTTAGCTTTTTAACCCTGTATGTTACTTGGTAGCAAATAGAATCTGGTGTGAAATAGGTAGCCTATGATTCTTTACACTCTTAGCTTTCTAACCACTCAGATAACTTCTTTTTTCTATGCTAAGTCTTACTTAGTTGTACTTCTGAGCACTTCTAAGACTATCATAAATTAGAAGGAATCTAGATGGCATGTATGGACATGATTGTTGTTCAGACATAGTTAATGAGAAAATAATTAAAGATATAAAAAATATTCTCTTTTTGTAGTCTTTGAATGAAGATTTCTCTAATGTCTCCCAAATAAGTATTTATTAGCATATTCCATATAATTGTTATTACATATTTTATTCATAGATCTCATTTCATATAGTACATTACTAATATATTTTATGTGGTAAAACATTTTTTGAAACTACCATCATATGTTGTAAAACAGTGTAGAAGTCGTTTTCTGCTGCATCTGTAGTTTTATATTACTGTTTGGAGGGACTTGAGATCCACCTCAATTTTGCTGATTTGCTAGAAGGACTCATAAAACCTGTGACAGGTTATATTCATGGTTATGGTTTATCACAGCAAAAAATAGAGAACCAAACCAGCAGGGAAAAAAAATAAGCATCAGGTGGGATCAAGTGCAGTCAGGCTGAGGCTTCCTTGTTCTTCCCTAACCAGCACTGCACAGAAGGGGGTTTCTCTCTGGTTTTTACCTTAAGTAACAAGTGACAAAAGTCTTTGCCCAGGTAAGCCTGACTGAGTATCACAGCCTGAGCTGATTGGACAGCTGCTTCTTTCTGTGTAACCAGCTATGGCAGTCAAAATGCAGGACTCCCAACAGTGAAACCAGGTGTGCACCATCAGTCTTGCTGTTTGTGCAGATCAACCTTGATAAGCCAATATGACACAGTTCATTGTTTAAGGTGTTTAAGGTACATAAGAAAATTATCAATAATTTATGTAAACTCTCTAAGGGCCACATTTTTGGTAGCTAACGAAACCTTAAGGTAGTTCCCAAATTCCTTTGGAGAGATGTGTGTGGAGTGAGCAGCCAGGTCTTCTGTACTTGGCATTCTCTGCAGTTGTCCAAGGGCCCTATTCTAGCCTTTCAAATATATTCTTACTGCCTTTTAACTATGATCTTATTATTTGTTTTAGTACAAAAAAAAAATACCCTACAAAGCCAATATCTTTGCCTTCTTGAAATTTTCTTAGTGTTCATATGATGAGAGTGGTCATTTGGGGGAAGGACACATGATTAAATAACTTTTTAATAAAATAGATTCTTAGTATTAAAACCTATTTGACACAAGATGTTTTTTAGCAGTTTCAGAACTTCGGTAATGTATAAATGCAGGTATAGGCATGTAATGTCTCTTGATTACATAAGTTTTCTCAGAATTGATGGCAGAAAAGCATGAACCTAATGACATAGAAATAATAAGATCTAGAGTCAGCTGTAACTTACCTAATATGTAAGGCTTGAGTAAGTTATCTAAACCTTGGATTTGATTTCTCACCTATAAAATGTGGCTAATGCTGATCTCAGCCACAAATTATTGTAGATGAAATTTGTTAATGAATGTTGAACACTGAAGAGCCTGTTGGAAATAGTTCCAGCTATCATGACTATCTTTTATTTGCTGTTAATAATTATTGAAATAATTAGATTTTATTTAAGAAAATTGAAACAGGAGACTACTGTAGTATGTGATAATAGATGAATTTTATCAGTCAAGTTAGGATAAATAAAAATACAATTCAGTAGATTAGCTCATTGATTATAGCCTTCTCTTCCTATTATAGATTATACATTATAGAAAAATATGCACCTTATAATAGAACATTAAAACAATAAAAAGAAATGGACAAATTGACCCTTTTATCTTTATAAGACTTACTCTTTGTATCTTCTCTAACATTAATGTAATTATAGCAGTTTTTTTCAGTATGCTTGTGTATTTGTATTTAAAGTGAGTATCTAGGAGGAAAAAAATACTCATTTCTTGATTTTTTTGATGTGTTATTTTTATCTGATAATCCCAAATATTGATAGGAAATTTCACTCCATTTAGTTGGTTTAGTCATTGATATGGTTGAATTTAGGTCTGTTTTATAATTTTAAAAATATATCATCTATTTTTTGTTTTGAGGTACNGTTTGAGCATTCTTTGGCATTGCCTTTCTTTGGAATTGGAATGAAAACTGACCTTTTCCAGTCCTGTGGCCACTGCTGAGTTTTCCAAATTTGCTGGCATATTGAGTGCAGCACTTTCACAGCATCATCTTTTAGGATTTGAAACAGCTCAACTGGAATTCCATCACCTCCACGAGCTTTGTTCGTAGTGATGCTTTCTAAGGCCCACTTGACTTCACATTCCAGGATGTCTGGCTCTAGATTAGTGATCACATCATCATGATTATCTGGGTCGTGAAGATCTTTTTTGTATAGTTCTTCCATGTATTCTTGCCACCTCTTCTTAATATCTTCTGCTTCTGTTAGGTCCATGCCATTTCTGTCCTTTATTGAGCCCATCTTTGCATCAAATGTTCCCTTGGTTTCTCTAATTTTCCTGAAGAGAAAAGATGGTAATGATAACCCTGTATGTGAGACAGCAAAAGAGACACAGATGTATAGAACAGTCTTTTGGACTCTGTGGGAGAGGGCGAGGGTGGGATGATTTGGGAGAAGGGCATTGAAACATGTATAATATCATACATGAAATGAATCGCCAGTCCAGGTTTGATGCATGATACTGGATACTTGGAGCTGGTGCACTGAGACAACACAGAGGGATGGTACGGGAAGGGAGGAGGGAGGGGGATTCAGGATAGGGAACATGTGTATACCTGTGGCGGATTCATGTTGATGTATGGCAAAACCAATACAATATTATAAAGTTATTAATCTCCAATTAAAATAAATAGATTTATATATATATTTAAAATCCAGAAAGCATAAAACCAAAACAAATATTACACAGGTATTAAAAATCATGATCTTGGGGGGATAAAAGACTAAGTAGCTATTATTCAATGGATACGGAGTTTCGGTTTCACAAGATGAAAAGAGTTGTAGTGATGGCTCCACAACAATGTGAATCTACTTAATGCCAATGAAGTTAAAAACTCTTTAAGATGTAAAATTTATGTTGGGTTTCTCAGGTGGTGCTAGTGGCAAAGAACCCACTTGCCAATACAGGAGATGTAAGAGACATAGGTTTGATCCCTGGGTTGGCAAGCTTCCATGGAGAAGGGAATAGCAACCCACTGCAGTACTCTTGCCTGGAAAATTCCCATGGACAGAGAAGCCCAGCAGGCTACAGCCTATAGGGTTTCAAAGAGTCAGACACAACTGAAGCAACTCAACATCAACCATGCATGTTATATGTACTTTAACCCAAAATTTTGAAATGTTCATTCTTTGAAATTTTTGAACTCTAGGGAAATAGGACTGATTACTAAGAATCTTGTTCCATAAGGTAGCTCTTTACATTTACCTGTATAGTTACAATGGACTTTGATTTAAAAAAACTTCAATGACCTGGAAACATGCTCATCATGTAACATGAAAGTAGGTGGGGAAAGCAAAACACAAAACCATAGAGAATGCTAGCACAGATTTTTTCCTTTAAAATTTGTGCAAGGACTTGATAGAGGTTGGGGGAAAAAGGCACCAAAATAATAGTGGTTAGTTCTTGATCAAGGGTCAGCAAAAATGTTCTCTAAAAGGCTAGATGGTAAATATTTTAGGCTTCATGGCACACAAAATTTCTCAGCTGAATGTTCCTCTTTGCAGGCATACAAGGTGAAGGTGTTTACAACCCTTTAAAAATGTAAAAAACACTCAGCTCAAGGGCATACAAAAACAGGCCTTAGGCAGGATTCAACTCTGACTGACTCCTCTAAAATGTCAGAGGTGTGGGTAATTTTAATTTTCTTCTGTTTTTTCTACATTCTCAAAATATTACACTATGGACTCACAGTACATTTCTATAACAGAAAAATAAAACAGCAATATGTCATGATTTTAAAGATCTCCTCGTATTCTGTGTGTAGTATTTTTTTCTCCTGAGCAACTCATAAAATTAGGAGAGTATGACTATTATCTGTTATTCTCAAGGAAACTACTAGAGGTCTGAAAGCCTCTTCCAAGAAGATGGACAATACTAAGGGAGAAGAAAATTACACATTCAGACAGAATCTGTAGTGAGACTTCCTTTTGTTAATTCTATTTGTTTGCCTCTTGTGATTCTATGAGGAAAAGGAAAGACGGTTAGATGTCACCTTTGAATAAGGCTGTGATGTAACCAAGAGATTTCAAGTTCTGCCTGGAAGATCTCAACCTCTGAAATAATAATGCCACCGTGTCCGCAGGGCTTAGTTATGGGTAGTAGACCAGCTCCCTGGTGTTTGCCTATGGGAAGGAAGCCATGTGAGGCCAGGAACCCTGGACTATGACTAGGCATGAGTTCTTTCATTGGCAGAAGAATAAAAGCAATGGGCACAACATCTGATTTCAGCTTAGCCTTGCCTTTCACAATAAAAAATGGTAAAGGAAGCAAGCCAGAAAAACAAACAGTTCTCCATCTATGGGGTCATGAAAATGTTCTTACACTGTGATCAGAATACAGGAAGTCAGTTTTACTTCAGAGAGGGGCATCATCTCTAATTTTGAAAATCTCTTGCAGGTCAAGGTTCATACTGTCTCCATCCTCAAAGAAGGTACTGATATTAGATTATAGGTAACACAAGCCTAGTTCATGTTTTCTTATATTCCTTAATCTCTCCCTCTAAACTTAGGGTGTTCCTCAAAAATTTGCTTGCTTTCCTTCATTTTCTATTTTCAATCCTTATTTTCTACTCTTTCTAATTATTCCAATACAAGTAATCAGAAATTCTTGTATCCTGGAACTGAAATTCTTATGTTTGCCAACCAAGTGTTACAGAAGAGTATTCCTGAATATCTGAGTTTCATGAAAGGAAAATGTGACAGAGATGGAATTCTTTATTTGAGACCCCTTGGGAACATGGGAGTGGCTTCATGGCGATGCTAACCAAATGGAGTCAGAACCTTCGTCTATTTCCTCTGCAGCAGCACGAGGTTTAGTTACAGCTAAGAGTAAGGAGCCACTTGACTCAGAAGATAACTAAGCATTTTACTCACAGGTTCACAGACCCTTTGTAATATTAATCACAAATAATAATCATCCTAAACAAATAACAGAGAAGGTACTTATCTAGCATACCAGGTTTGTGGAGTTATGGCTTGGTAATTAATTCTTATTTTTCAAGGTGTTAACAAGTCCAAGCTCGCTCTGCTCACTGCATGACAGGCCAATGAATCTGAGAGATGAGGGGTTGAGGCAAGGAAGAGACGTTAATTGGGGAGCCCACTGACCAAGAAGATGGCAGGGTAGCACCTCAAAATAACCATCTTATCGGTGTCTGGATGCCAGGTTCTTTTATAGATCAGAGATGAGGCGAGATGAAGAAACAAAGTAAAAAGGCCATTAAAGTTGCAAACAACTAGAACAGCAAGCCTTAAGCAGGGGATGTGTTAACGTCTTCCTTCCTGCCATCTACAGGTGAACAGGGTTCTGAACAAAGCACTTTAGAGTCAAGCAGATGGGCAGGGTTCTCTGAGGCAGGCCATTCTGTACAATTATAAAAACAAAAGTAGTGAAAAGCAAGTCAAAGAAACAGGTCCAACACGGAGTCAGAATTGGCTTCTTCTCTGCAACAAAGGGAGATAAGGAGAACCACCTGACATAGCTTCCACACCACCCCTGCTCTGGTCTGAATGTTTGTGTTCCCCCAAAATTCATGTGCTGACCTTCTATGCCTCAATGTAATGGTATTGGGAAATTGGATTTGGGGAGGTACTTTTGTCATGAGGGTAGAATCCTCATGAATGAAATCTGCTTTATGAAATAAGCCCCAGAGAGATTCTTACCCTTTCCCACCATGTGAGAAATTCTTACCCTTTTTATACTTAGTGAGAAGTCACCAGCTATAAACCAGAAAGCAGGCCTTCATCAGAACTTAAGGCTCCTGGAACTTTAATCTTGGACATTCCAGCTTCCAGAACTGTGAGAAATAATTTCTGTTGTTTCTAAGTCACCCCATCTGTTGTATTTCCTTGCAGGAACCCAAATAGACTCAGACAATGACCTTGTGTGCTTTGGTTGCACATGATCTGCCCTGAGGGGGGGGGGAAAATCACTTTTGGAAATGCCACTGCAATCAGGGACTCTGAAGAGAACTGTATTAATATATATTAATTAATGTATTAACTGTATTAATAGCTGCCATCCAAAGATGTTCTAATCTGTATTTCTCCTTGACCATTCTACCCATTCTATTAAAATAAACTCATAATGCTTTTAAAACAGCCTGTTCTTGGCCTTGTGCTGAGAACATTCCCTCTCGCCACTGCTCTTAAAAAGGGAGGGAGAGGAGGCAGTGTTGGAGGTGAACTTCAGCAAATGAATCAGAAGTGCCTGTGCTCCAGGAATCAGGAGCCAGGACGGCTCCAGAGCACTGGGAACAGTCGAAGTGCAGTCGAACGGGCTGTACTCAGGAGTTTTACAGGCTCATTCACAGTTTGGAAGTCATTATCTCAAGCACATCTCTGTTGTCAACTCATTAAGTAGAAACCTCCTTCCCTGTAGTCCCCCCTGGTTTTTTTTCCACTGTGCTTTAAAGCTTTGAAAGGGGAAGTCAGTTTTGCCAGAGACAGATACACCTACAGAATACACAGTGCTTTATTGCTCTTCTTTTCAATTAATCTTCCCTGTGCTGGCCTAGTGGGATCATTCTCTGGCAATGTTCCAGAGGACTCTGAGACTGACTCCCAACCCCCTGTCATTGTTTCTTGGTGGTTTCATTATTTCCCTCTGTTTTCCCTGGCGGCGGCAGCTCTATTAATTGAAGTCACTTGTTTGGTGGCATGTCCTCTCTTCCCTGAGAGGAACTGAAACTCCACGTGCTGTTCTGTTGCCAGCTCACCACTGTCTGCATCTGCACTTGACTACAGAAGAGGAGGACAGTGTCAGTCTGAATCCAAATTGATCTTGCTGGGGGTCTGCAGAAACTGCAACTGCAGCAAGTGCATACATACTGTCACATCATAAGTGTGCCTTAATTTAAACAAACTGAAGTGTGGAAAAGTATAATTTAGGATACGGAAAAATCTGAGATGATGGTTCTTAGAAGCATAATTTTTTAGATAAAAGCAAACTTGGAAGCCACTTAATTCAACCCTTTATTGAATGCATGATTCCTTCCTATAATAAAATCACCTATAAGTGGCTCTCATGATAATATTTGGAGCATTCAGTGATAAGCATGTTCTCTCAAGGAGTAGTTCATGCCATTTTCAGAGAGATAATAAAATTTCTCCCATATATTCAGCCAAAATCTATTCCCTTATTTAACTTCTTTACTTGAATATTCATACCTTCAACTATAAAAAATTCAATTTCCTACCCCAAACTTCAACTATTTTTAGACAGCTATAATAATCCATAAGTACTCTTCTCTCCAAGCAAGATATCCTCAGTATTTCCAACCTTTCCTTATACCATCATGATGTCTAGATATTTCATTTCTTCCTTACTGGTTGTTTCTTTCTTCTTTGACAAAGTTGCCTCTCCTAAAGGTGTGGATCCCAGAACTGAACCATTAAGCTTAATACTGAGTGTAGAAGGAATTTATCATATCCCATAAAAGACAGAAGATATTAAAATATATGAACAGCATGTCCTTCCCTAGTAATAATACTTAAAATGTAAATGGATTAAACTCCCCATTCAAAAGACATAGAGTGGCTGAATGAATTTTTAAAAATCAATACATTGTCTATAAGAGATTCTCTTTAGATTTAAGAACATACATAGGCTGAAAGGAGGGAAAAATATCCCATGTAAACACTAACCAAAAGAGTAGAGACAGTCATACTTGCATCAGACAAAATAAATCTTAAGTCAAAACCCATCACAATAGACAAAAAAATACATTGCATAATGACAAAAGGGTCAAATTACCAGGTAGATATAAAGCAAATACTGACAAACTGAAAAGAAAAATAGATAGTAACAAAATGGAAGGAGATTTCAATACTAGCTAGAAATCCAAACAGAAGATCAAAAAAGACATTAGAAAACATCTTAATGCAAATGAAAAAAAAAACCCACAACATAACAAAATTTATGGGATGCAGCAAAAGCAGTACTATGAGGGAATTTTACAGCAATGAATACACTGAAAAAGTAGACAGATCTCAAATAAACACCTAAATTTACATCTCAAGGAACTAGAAAAAGAACCAAGCAAACCTCAAATGAGCAGAAGAAAGGAAATGATATAGATTAGAGCAGAAATACATGAAACCATAAGTAGAAAAAATAATGAGTGTTTTTTTAAGATCAACAAAATTGACATAATTTTAGCTAAACTAACTATAAATAAAAGAAGAAGACTCCAACAAATAAAATGAGAAAGGAAAACAGGAGACATTTTATTTTGGCTTAGGGACCAAATGTCTCATGGAACCAAATGTCTTATGGATGTTTTGAACAGGATCAAGTGTCAGCTAGCCAAGAATGAACACCAATCCTTCTTAAACTCTTCAAAAAAAAAAAAAAAAAAGAAGGGAGGGAATACTTTCAATGACATTTTATGAGACCAGCATTACTCTTAATACTAAAGCCAGATGATACTATAAGAGAAGAAAACTACAAATCAATATCCCTGATAAATACAGATGCAAAAATCCTCAACAAAATACTAACAACAATTGAATTCAGTAGCACTTTTTAGTGAGGATAATATAAAGTGAACAAGTGAGATTTATCCTGGGATGCAAAAATAGTCAATATATAAAAACCAATCAATAAGATACACCACACTAACAAAACAAAGCTTAAAAATCACAACATACCTCAATACATATTAAAAAAGCATTTGACTAATTCAACACCACTTCATTATATTAAACAGTTTGGGCTCCAAAATCACTGCAAATGGTGACTGCAGACATGAAATTAAAAGACGCTTACTCCTTGGAAGGAAAGTTTTGACCAACCTAGATAGCATATTAAAATGCAGAGACATTACTTTGCCAACAAAGGTCTGTTTAGTCAAGGCTATGGTTTTCCCAGTGGTCATGTATGNTCACTTCATGGCAAATAGATGGGGAAATAGTGTCTAACTTTATTTTTCTGGGCTTCAAAATCACTGCAGATGGTGATTGCAGACATGAAATTAAAAGACGCTTACTCCTTGGAAGGAAAGTTATGGCCAACCTAGATAGCATATTAAAATGCAGAGACATTACTTTGCCAACAAAGGTCCATCTAGTCAAGGCTATGGTTTTTCCAGTGGTCATGTGTGGATGTGAGAGTTGAACGATAGTGAAAGCTCAGCACTGAAGAATTGATGCTTTTGAACTGTGGTCTTGGAGAAGACTCTTGAGAGTCACTTGGACTGAAAGGAGATCCAACCAGTCACATTGGAAGGACTAATGCTGAAGCTGAAACTCCAATACTTTGGCCACCTGATGCAAGGTGCTGACTCATTGGAAAAGACACTGATGCTGGGAAAGATCGAGGGCGGGAGGAGAAGTGGACGACTGAGGATGAAATGGTTGGATGGTATCACTGACTCAATGGACATGGGTTTGGGTGGACTCCAAAAGTTGGTGATGAACAGGGAGGCCTGGCATGCTGTGGTTCATGGGGTCAGAAAGAGTCGGACATTACTGAGAGACTGAACTGAACTGAACTGATTATACATGAGATCACTTATTATTGATCAACACTGGTCTTAAAGTTTCTGCTCACATAGCTTTGCATAAAAAAATCAATTAAAATAGCAACTTTGGCTATCTGGGCCCTTTTATTGGATTAATGAACAGGACTTTTCTGTAATTTATTGTTTTCCCAAAGGACCTCAAATTAAAATATGGAAATTAACCAGAGTCTGCTTGAAGATTTATATAAACAGAATATATTACTAGATACTTATCAACAGTTAGCTGTATCTAGGAACAAATGTATGCTTTCTAAAATTGGCAGTACTTTACAGGTTTCTGCTTCATAAAAATAAGTAAGAGTATGTTTGTTACTTGTATATTTCTGTTTTAAAGAAAGGAAAAATTACTACTATCTCCTAAGAAAGAGTTCATCACAATAATGTCTAAAATGAATTTACTCTCAGATATAATGTCTGATGAAGTGCATTAATATGATTTGTAAATATGACCTCTGTTCTATGGGAAAGAACAAAGAAGAAATCAGGTCAGAAGAAAGAAACTGATTAAAAATATAAAGAATTAGTCAAGTTGAAATATAATATTCTGGAACTTAAAAGGAAAGAAATTTTCACAACTCAGTTGCAATTTTCCTTGTTACTTTCAAACTAAAGAAATATCTCTATTTTCATGTGTTTTACAACCTTACCAACATTCTACCTTACTTATGAGCCCTAGGTAATACTCAGTAAACTTCTGCATATTGCAGTATGCCTACNAACTCAGTTGCAATTTTCCTTGTTACTTTCAAACTAAAGAAATATCTCTATTTTCATGTGTTTTACAACCTTACCAACATTCTACCTTACTTATGAGCCCTAGGCAATACTCAGTAAACTTCTGCATATTGCAGTATGCCTACTAAATTAATGGGGGTGATTTATTGTTTTATTTTGTTTTTAATTTTAGTACTTGGTTTACTTGACTGTACATAAATTAGTCTGAATGTACCATTTATCACACAAACTGAACATTAATAATGCTTTTCAATATTGCTTCAAGAATAGAAATAATACAGTAGAAAACAACATTTGCATTTTAAAGTGATAGAAATAAAAAAGAAAATGTAAATTAAAAGATACAATAAAATAATTATTCTAGTGTATTTTTTCATTAATGAGAAGTTTCAGCTTTATAAAATAATGATGGTGCATTGTTTTAGTCATGTCCAACTATTTGTGATCCTATGGACTGTAGCCCACCAGGCTCCTCTGTTCATGGAGTTCTCCAGGCAAGAATAATGGAGTGAATTGCCATGCCCTCCTCCAGGGGATCTTCCTAACCCAGGGATCAAACCCATGTTTCTTAAGTCGCCTGCACTGGCAGGTCGGTTCTTTACCAGTAACGTCACCTGGGAAGTCTAAAATAATGACATGCAATTTCAAACATCTTCTATGTTATCCTTAAGTCAAATTGGAGTTTGGTAAAGAAAGGATGCTTCTTAATATCATTATCAGAATAAACTCAGAATACTGTGAAAGAAATAGGTTTAAAAGATAAACAAAAGTGTAAACCAAAAGAAAACTTCAAAATACCTTATCAATAGCATGGCTATTATTAAGATTCATTTATTAATTCCATTAAAGTTGGAATTTCCATTAAACTTCCATCTTTTTATTAATACGAGAATATTTGAAACAAATGCTATCAACTTCAGCACAGTTTTGGAATGGAATATTCTTGGCTGGGGCTTCCCTCATGTTCCAGATGGTAATGAATCTGTCTGTGATGCTGGAGAGCAGGGTTTGATGCCTGGGTTGGGACGATTCCCTGGAGAAGAGAAATGGCTACTCACTCCCATATTCTTGTCTAGAGAATTCCATGGACAGGAGAGCCTGATAGGCTACAGTCTATGGGGTCACAAAGAAGGGCTTCCCAGGTGGTGCTAGTGGTAAAGAATCCACATGCCAGTGTAGGAGATGCAAGAGACTCAGGTTCACTTTCTGGGTTGAGAAGATCCCTTGGAGGGGAAAATGACACCCCACTCCAGTTTTCTTGCCTGGGAAATCCCATGGACTGAGGAACCTGGCGAGCCACAGTCCATAGGGTCACAAAGAGTTGAACACAACTGAGCACATCAATCACATCATCATCTTCTTGGTTGAGAGGGGCTCCCCTGTTGAGAGGATGCTTGTAACATACCTGCCATATACCTGTAGGCTCTAGCAGTACACACTGCAGTCACAGCAATTTAAAACTTCTCCAGATGTCTTTTGTCATGTGTGTTTTCACAGGTGTGAAATACAAATAGAGAAGTTACTGTTTTTATATCAGTATGATTACAGAAGCTACAGTATATGTGACAAACAGTAGATATCTAGATATCAATCCCCTCAAAAAATTTTTTTCAAAGCAGATGTACAGGTTCTTCTAAAGAGATAAAAGATCATGGAAAAGTGAAGAAATGACAACTAACCCTTACAACATGGCTAAACAGGTACAGTTATACTTCATCACTTTAAGCTAAAAATTCAAAACTTTTGTGCAGTTTAATTTTCTCTATTCAGTCACCAACTTGTATATTAAAGACATATGGCTGAATCAAGTGGAAAAAAAGATCAATAGAGTGGGTAGAGAATACAGTTTTCCATAACAACAGAGATGTATAATTTCTGATACCACCTGATAGCGCTGAAAATTTCATTTTTAAAATTGTACTTCTCTCCAAAAAGAAAAAAAATATGTAGGAAGGATTGTACTTATCAATATAATTTATATATAGATTACTCATTGTTAGTTCTTCATTTTTCACCTCCCTTCCTCACTGTCTGCACATGGGAAAGTGTCAGCAATTATTTGTTAATTCATTAATACTTTCTCTTGGATTTTACCCAACAATAGTTATTAACACCTCTACAATTTATTTGTATCTCCACTTAGTGACTTAGGACTCCAAACAGAAGCAGGCACTTCGATATAACTGCTGTCCTATCACTTCAGACTCCTCATTCCAAGACGTCAGCAGGCAAATAAAAAACTCCCTTACTGATGAGGGTAATTTGTTCTGGACACAAAGAGCAGGTAACATTGCTATCATAGAATAGGAGCAAAGAAAAATAGTTCTGGAGGTCAAATTATCTACAAATGAATTTCTTGGTTGTCCTATACCTTTTTTGTTAGTTTGTTTTGTTTTAAAGGGAATGGATATTGTAGGAGGCACTGTTTAAGAAACACATAAGACCGAGGAATTTGGAACCCTTAGGGAAGAATTTCTGGGTGATTTCCACCTAACAAAGTGACTAAACAAGGAACATGTGAGCAGAATTTGGGAGACATTGATAAAAAAGGAGTGAAGAGGAGTTGACAAATCTCAGTATGCTCTTGACTTCGTCTGCCTCGATAGAGGTTATCCTTCCATCAACTAGGCTGTCTTTTGTCAGTGCTCCAGGAAACAAGACTAGCTAGAATTCCAGGGATGTTCTCCATACGTGGGCCACAAGGGAGAGGAAAGGCATATGGATCTGAGAAGACCAGATATTCACGTTATTGGATACAATGAATTTCCATCTGTGTCCTCTGCTTAAATTTGACATACTCCACACACACGGAGGTATCAGCTTCATATGATTCAAAGCCTCTTTACTGGGAATTGTCCTTTGCCACAGGGAGTTGCCTTGTGCTAATTTAAGCTGTCTTCTGTGGGGTTTTGATGATCCTCAGGACCACTCCCCAGGTTTGATGGTTCACTAAGAAGACTCGTGGACTTCCTTAGTTGCTCAATAGTAAAGAATCCACCTGCGATGCAGGGGCCACAAAAGACACAGGTTTGATCCCTGGGCAGGGAAGACCCCCTGGAGGACGGCATGGCAACCCACTCCAGTATTCTCACCTGGAGAATCCTATGGAAGAAGAGCCTGGTGGGCTACATTCCCTAGGGTTGCAAAGAGTTGGACATTACTAAAGTGACTGAGCATGCACATTGGCAAGAAGACTCATAAGACTCAGCCTGTAGTCAACTCATGGTTATGATTTATCAAAACAAAAGGATACAGAGCAAAATCACCAAAGTAAAAAGGCACAGAAAGCAAAATTCAGAGGAAACCAGGTACAAACTTCTTAAAGTCTTCTCCCAGGGGTCACAAAGGAAGTGCTCCTTTTGCCCAGCAATGAGTTGCAGCAACACATGTGCAACATTGCCTACCCAGCAAGTTAATTAGAGGCTAATGGCCCAGAGCTTTTACTGAGGACTGATCATGTAGACACCCTCTGCTTTGCAGAAACCAAAATTCAAAAATCTCAGAAGAAAACGAAGGTTCACAAGTCATACTGTGTATATGAATAGTATAGGCACAGTGGACTGCTTTTATCAGATAGGGTGGTGGCTTGTTGTTAACTCACTATGTCATACCCGAATCTATTGCAGCTGCATGGAATGTAGCCCACAAGGCTTCTCTGTCCATGGGATTTCCCAGGCAAGAATACTGGAGTGGGTTGCCATTTCCTTCTCCAGGGAATCTTCCTGAATTGGGCATCAAACCCAGGTCTCCTGCATTGCAGGAGGATTCTTTCCAGAAGTGAGACAGGGGCCACCCTTGTAAACAGGCTTTCACTAGGACAGCAATAAGATCTGCTGTGCTAATAACCTTGAGTGCATGCAAGCAGCCTCTGCCAATGATTAGCTGATTTAGGTCTATGAAAGGCTGGCCTCCTTGCCTCAGTCTGAGTTATCTTGGAAAGGTTATCTCAACATCAGATTCCCCTGGTTGCCTTCACAAGTGACCTTCTTTCTCTTTTCCTCTCCCTACATGACTTCCCCTACTTCTTCACAGGGCTACTCAGAGCTCTTCCCAGTAGTTCTCTGCACACAAGCCCCCTATCTACTCATCTTAATCTGTGGTAACAATGTAGAAAGGATGACCTGAGATAGACTGAAAGTAAATGTGGCCTAGTGGATCCTGAACATTAAGGTCATTTAAAATATATTGAATTTTTTAAATTTTTAAAGTTCTTGGAGTTCTAGTGAAAAGTACACGATTTTGTTATCATGCAAATTCTGGTATTAAAATGATGGCTTCTTCTAGTGAAAAGATTGATCTGGGGAGGTCCAACTTGCAGCACAAACCTTATGCTTAACATGTGAAAGAGACAGCTACAAATAGCTACAACCTTAATAAAGTATTGAAAGTAAAGAAGAAAGTTAACGTGTTCTAGACTTAGGAGTCAAAATAGGAATAGAGGGAAGACTTGGCAGACTGTGGGTAATACGAGCACACACACATATATTTTGCATACTAACATATCAACACACACATTATTGTTTTATTCTATATATAGTGACCTTGATGGGAAATGAATTAAAGGGATGTTCATGTAATGTTTTTGGCATTCTGGAGCATCATAACTGATGTATAGATGCTAGTTGAACCCGATTCCAGGTGATTATCTTACTCTATGCAGAGTACTAGCAATCTGTGTGTAAATAAGGAAAATTTCATCTGTCTTACTAGTTGCATGCCTGTGTGTGTGCTCAGTCACTGTCGTGTCTGACTCTTTGCAACCTCGTGGACTGCAGCCCGCTACGCTCCTCGGTCCATGGGATTTCCCAGGCAAGAATACTGGAGTGGGTTGCCATTTGGAGATCTTCCCGACCAAGGGCTTGAAAGTCCGTCTCCATTGTCTCCTGTATTGACAGGCAGAATCTTTACCACTGTGCCACCTGGGAAGCCCATCTTACTAGTTAGGGTCAGTGAATGATTTGAAACCTTAAACTTTTTTAAAATATAACTTACTTATTTTAATTGGAGGTTAATTACTTTATAATATTGTATTAGTTTTGCCATACATCAACATGAATCCACCACAGGTATATACGTGTTCCCTATCCTGAACCCTCCTCCCTCCTCCCTCCCTGTAAACTTTTTGATACAATCAAAGTAATCTTTTCAAATTTTCCTCATTTTCTAATCCTGAAAATTTTCATTATCGAATGCAAATTGAGCTGTGCTTAAGCTCACAAGTCCTGTGGGTACATATCAAACAGTTCATTATTAAGCAGAATATACTGAAACTAAGTTTTATTTGGCAAAATCATCCTCATTATCTGAATACTATTTGATATCTTACTTATTTGGTGGTAATTACATATGACTATTTGTTTGCTCTCCTGGCACTCTCTACACAAATTTACCTTGTCATTCATAAGGCTGTTTTGTAAAATTTGTTTTACTTCTCCATCTCTACCACCTACCTAGAACCTCTGAATTCATTATATTCCTAATGCTTGTGATCATCAGTTCAGTCACTCAGTCATGTCCTACTCTTTGTGACCCCATACCGCAGCATACCAGGCCTCCCTGTCCATCTCCTGGAGTCCACCCAAACTCATCTCCATTGAGTCGGTGATGCCATCCAACCATCTCATCCTCTGTCATCCCTTTCTCCTCCTGCCCTCAATCTTTCCCAGCATCAGGGCCTTTTCCAATGAGTCAGCTCTTTGCATCAGGTGGCCAAAGTATCGGAATTTCAGCTCCAATATCAGTCCCTACAATGAACACCCAGGACTGATCTCCTTTAGGATGGACTGGTTGGATCTCCTTGCCATCCAAATGCTTGTGATGCTGCTGCTAAGTTGCTTCAGTCATGTCCGTCTCTATGCGACCCCATAGACGGCAGACCACCAGGCTCCCCCATCCCTGAGATTCTCCAGGCAAGAACACTGGAGTGGGTTTATATTTCCTTCTCCAATGCATGAAAGTGAAGAGTGAAAGTGAAGTTGCTCAGTCGTGTCCGACTCTTCGCGACCCCATGGACTGCAACCTACCAGGCTCCTCTGTCCATGGGATTTTCCAGGCAAGAGTACTGGAGTGGGGTGCCATCGCCTTCTCCGATGCTTGTGATATGTTCTGCCAATTACTAAAAGTTTTCCTCTGAATTCATGACATAACTACTTACATTGGAAATAGATTTGAGTGACAACCATTGTTAAACAGTTACTCAAATGTTAATTAAATAAGCAATTCAGGTAATTCTAGGAAAATCTAAGGTTGCTTTTCATTGCTTTGGAAGGCTTAGGAAAGACATCTTTTTACATCTTAAATCTACAGACATAGGCTTTTTTACATCTTCAATCTACAAACATAGAAGCTTCTTCTCGTAGAAAGGTGCCAAATGGCCTTTGCATTTTTCTGCATTCATTTCTGTATCTTAGAGTTCCAGTTTAGATTCTCCTAATGAGAGATACTCATGCAAGATTTGGAAGTTGGAAGGTAATCCAAAGTAATTATTCACCAGTGGAAACTGTGAACAGGCCCACGGATGCAGTTAGCAGCCAACCTTCGGCTTTACCAAAATGTCCCTTCCATCCTAAGCAATATCACTCATTTCAATGGGTTGAGCAGCTGAGTTCTTCAGGGACAGCTTGCCTGCATCTCTTGTACTTCTCTACTTTTTCAGAGTCTCCTGGACATTTACTCCTTCCAGTTCTCCAGTGGTTATATAAGCCAAGAATCACCTGCATTCAGTCTCTTAATGTCTGGAATACCTGGACTGGTTTGTGCTTTTCTGACTAAATATGACCAGTATAGGAGATAATGGGAGAAAGTGTGGATATTCACCATGAGCGCTTTTCATTTTGGAGAGTAACTTTTGAATCTCAATTTTAAAAATGTGATCGTTTTACTAAGGTGTGCTTCCTTGTGGCCCAGGCTGTAAAGAATCTGCCTACAATGCAGGAGACAAGGGTTCGATCCCTCGCTTGAGAAGCAAATAACTATCCACTGCAGTATTCTTGCCTGGAGAATTCCATGGACAGAGGAACCTGATGGCTACAGTCCATAGCATTACAAAGATTCAGACACGACTGAGTCACTAACACTTTCAGTTTTTCACTTAACATAGTATTTTAGACAAAATAGGAAGAAGCTTATGAATGAGCGAAGCATTCTGAGGCATCGGTTTTTAATATTCTGAATTATTATTAACTAGTCAGGCCTTGACATCTCTTTCCTCAGCTTTTCCAGATAGAATACAGATAGCATTCCAGATAGTATTCATACTTTGCATTTTAAAAATATAAGATTTTTGTAAGTTTCTGAAAAATGAGAAGGGAGATAATCCTGATTATGTTTTATGAAAACAAGATTATGTTATGTAGAAATACATTTACTTTTAGAGAAATACAATGTATTAAAGAACAAACTTATGCTTACCAGGAGGAAGGGTGAGAGTAGGGATAGATTGGGAGTTTTGGATAGACATGTGCACACTACTATATTTACATACGTAACCAACAAGGACCTCTTGTAGAGCAACGGTACTCTGCTAAATATTTTATTATAACATAAATAGGAAAAGAATTTGAAAAAGAATAGATACATGTATATGTATAACTGACTCACTTTGCTATACATCTGAAACTAACACAATATTGTAACTATGTTCCAATATAAAATAAAAGTTAAAAAATAATGCTTCTAAACTGAAATTCAAATATATGTGCTATGTTTTATAGGTTAAAAATACAAAATTCATTATGTAGAAGAAAGTGAAACTAGAAGGATTAAGAGAAATTATTTTTAAAATCTGGGATTTTAGATCAGACATAAAAAGTTATCAAATTATCATATATTGAACATATACATATATATATATATATATATATANTTAGGTTGCTTTCGGTTCTTGGCTGTTGTAGATACTGCTGCTGTGAACATTGAAGTTCGTGTATCTTAGTTTTCTCCGGATGTGTGCCCAGCAATAAGATGTATGGATCAAGTGGTAACTCTAAGTTTTTTAAGGAACCTCTATATTTTCCTCCATAGTGGTTGCATCGGTAATTTACATTTTCACCAATAGTGTACGAGGGTACCCTTTTGTCCACACGCTCTCAAGCACTTATTGTTTGTAGACTTTTCAATGATGATCCTTCTGACCAGTTTGAGATGATACTTCCTTGTAGTTTTGATTTGCATTTCTCTGATAATTAGCTGTATTAGCATCATTTCATGTGCTTGTTGCCCATCTTCTTTGGAGAAATGTCTGCTTAAGTCTTCTGCCCATTTTTTGATTGGGCTATTTGTTTTTTAGTTATTGATTTGTATACCCTATTTATATATTTTGGAAATTAAGCCCTTGTCAGTTGTGTTGTTTGCAAGTATTTCCTCCCAGTCTGTAGGTTGTCTTTTTGTTTATGGTTTCCTTTGCTGTGCAAAAGCTTATGAGTTTTTTTAGGTCTCGTTTGTTTATTTTTGCTTTTCTTTCTATTGCCTCAGAAGACTGACCTAAGAAAACATTGCTGTGATTTATGTCAGAGAAAGTTTTGCCCACGTTCTCATTTGGGAGCTTTATGATATCATGTCTCACATATTTAAGTCTTTAGCCATTTTTCAGTTTTCTTTTGTGTATAGTGAGAGAATGTTCCAGCATCATTGATAGACATGTGGCTGTCCAGCTTTCCCAACACCACTTGCTGAAGAGACTGTCTTTTGTCCATTATCATCCTTGTCTCCTTTGTCAAAGATTACTTGCCCATAGGTGTGTGGGTTTATTTCTGGGCACTCTGTTCTGATCCATTGATCCATGTCTGTTTTTATGCCAACACCACATGTTGTTTTGATTACAATAACTTTGTTCTATTGTTGATGTTGGGAGTGTTAGGCCTCCAGTTTTGTTCTATTCTCCCAGGATTGCTTTGGCAATTCTGGGTCTTTTATGATCCCATGTAAATTTGGGGATTATTTGTTCTAGTAATTCTTGGAATATATTTTTAACAGCTGCTTTGAAGTCTGCTAAATTCAACATCTGGCTCCACTTGGAGTTATTTTTATTGACTATCTTTTATTTCTAGTTGGGTTCTACTTTACTAGTCTTTGCCTATTATTCTAGTAATTTTTGATGAATTTAAAATTTAATTTTAAAAGTACACCTTGGTTGGACAAGTGGATCATATAGATCTGTTGTAGCAAGTGGATTCTGTTATGTTCTTCAAGGGTTTGTTAAGAACTTTTCATTTTGGGTTTTACAGGTTTGTGATGCTTATTAAGAAGTCATTTTCTGTGAAGTCATTATCATAGAAAAGGTTTATAATTGTAAGATTTAGTGTTACATCATGGTCTTTGAATTTGGCCTATATATCTAACATCAAGATAACATTTTCTTTAGTTTTGTAAAACTTTAGTATTGTAGATGAAAACCTTAATCATTTGGAGTTGACATAACTGTAAATATAATTATGATTAGCATTTATTGAGCAGTTACTGTGTGTCATGCCTGGTGTTAAGCTTTTTGAATGCATATTTATATTAATCCTTATAATAGACTTCATATCCAATTTTTTGAAATAAAAAAATGACATTTTAACATAAGTTCACGTAACTTGTAACATAAGTTCACTTACAGTCATTCTTTTTGACTTGAAGATCTTGACTCTTTAGGTCTATATTGTACTGCTTTCCTTTTTTTGTTGCCATTATATAGTTTTAAAAAAATTTTTAACTACATTTCTAATAATTTTGGACAGTGAGTCGACTTTGGTCAAGTTGGATGTCATCTGATTATAGCACATTACATCCTAGGATACCATACCAAACTTTAGGGAGAAAAATAGATTATTTTATGTAACCTAATTCTGGCTTTAAAGTTGCCTTTGGTCTTTTTGTGAATTAATGTTGATAATTTAGTGTAGGTTTGGTCAACATTTAAATATTAGAAATGAATTATGTTTACATTTAATCACTTAAAGCACCTGATAGTCATTCTAATAGCTCTATGCAATTGACAATATAATTTAAAAAGAAAATAATTTATTGTGGAAGATTTTTTTTTTTTTGGTGGCAGATATTTGACTCGTGAGCATCCTTGGGTCATTATTCTGACAAACACTCTTTAGGTAAAGTCATTTAGGGGTCTGGATTGAACCAGGCTGTGCACTATCATTGCTTCCCCTCAGTATCGTTTTATTTTCCTTACGCCTACCAGAGTTCCCATAGCAAAATGCAGATATTTTGTTTTTTAGAGTGGAAAAGCCACAAGCAGCGATTCAGGTGGTGTCATTGATCTCACAATGGATGATGAAGAGAGTGGAGCTTTACAAGGTACTTAAATATAAGTAATCATAGTAAGGAATGCTTTGGTACCATTTTTCTCTCTGACTCATTATACTTAGTACAAATCTTGACAGCATTGTATGTGTCCTTTTTAGAAAGAGTTTTTAAGATTAGAATTAAAAAATAGAAATCAAATCTTGGGAGAATATTAACAAAGAATAAAGGAAAACAGAGCAACTCAGAGAATATTTAACTTATTGAATACTTCTCTTTTTATATCTGTTATTTCACCTGATCCTTACAATAACCCTGTAATGCCCGTTTTAGAATTGAGGATAGATTAAGAGTATGAATTAAATCTAGGTCTTTAGACTTTAAATGTTTTTTCCATATGTGTATATGTATATTTTAACGTAGGCATTAAATCAAGATGTTGTTAAAAAGCTTGTATACCCAGAATTCTCAGTATTATTCTGAGTTATGATATTTAGAAATTATATTGGTTAGCTGTTGAACAATATTCCAAGTTATTCTTCCACAGTGTTAATAGGTGTTCTGTAAATAAAAACTTTCATGGTTAAATATGCTTGGGAAATGCTGAGTTTAAATTATATGGGTATTTTTCCTTAATACAGATATCTCTGAACCTTTACTGTGCTGATTTACAATGTAAATCTCCAAGAATGATTAATAGAGTATTTCTCAAACTTATTTGACTGTACAAAATAACTTTATTCATAGACATATCTATCTGTAAAACTTTATGGTGGTAATTATATAATGCATGTGAAAAATCTAGTAGGATCAGATGTTATTATACCTTTAAGACGTTAATTTTTAAAAAAACACTAGAGATTTTAAGAAATTATATTTTAGGAAATAAAATAGTCCAGTTGGTTTTAGGAAAATAAAATTAAGTAGCTATACAATTCATTATGTGACAATAAGGTCAGGTTTTTTTGTATAAAACTGATATAAAATTGGAAGGTTTATGTCATCATTTGTTGGGGTTGAATTCATGCCTGTCTGATTACTGTTTAAACATTTCAAATTTTCTGTATTGCTTTTACTATTTTTTTAATACACAAATCTTAATGAAAGAAATTTCCTAGAGCACAAAAGTAAATACTGGTTATTTGTAAGAGGACAAAGCCAGGGCTGGTTTTGGATAAAAAAATAAAATATAAGTTTGTCATCTGTACTCTTGCCATTTCCCTTTGTAGCACCCCTGCCTCTTAGAATCTCTCTCCATTGCCCCACCGTTGAGTATTACTTAAGTTCTCCCATTTAATGTGCATTTTCTTCATCAACACTCAAATATTAAAGTAGCTGCTGCTAAAGCCATAAGCTTGTTGTATTAAGTTAAAAGTAGGATTCTTTTCTTTTTTTTTTTATAACAACTATATTTTCTTTAAATATGATTTAAAATCTATGGTAGAACCAACAGTGAATTATTTAAGGTTCTGACTTGGTTTTCACATTGGCAGAAGTACACTTAATTAAAATACAATGAAGTTGTTCTCTTAGTGGTAAAATGCAACTGAATGGCAAAGATAAACTTGTATATCTAATATTTTTCTATCAGTAATCATATTGTCTCACTTTTAATTAACAGACCCTAAAAAGGTAAATCATACCCCTGTGTCAACCATGAGTTCTTCTCAGCCTTTATCTCGACCGTTGCAACCCATCCAGCCAGCACCACCTCTTCAACCATCTGGAGTGCCAACAAGTGGACCATCTCAGACAACCATACACTTACTACCTACAGGTAAACTTGCTGAATCACTGAGCTGAAACTTTAGTTTTGCCTGTTGTGAAATATGACTGTGAAACTGAGTGGAAAGGTTAGATAGAAAATTAGCTCATTTAGGTAAGTACCAGTGGATGTGACTACTGGATATCATACAGGAAGAATGTGGTTTTGCAGAAACTGCCAGAGTAAAGTGGCTGTACCAGTTTGCATTTTCACCAGCAGCGAGTGTGAGGAAGGAACTGTTGCTCCACATCCTCACCAGCATTTGGTATTGTTAGTGTTTTAGATTTTCACCATGCTAATAGGGATAGTAATTGAATCTCATTGTTTGATTTGCATCTCCCTGATGATATATTATGTTGAGCAGCTTTTCCTATGCTTGTTTGCCATCTGTTCATCTTCTTTGATGAGGTGTCTGTTCAGATCCTTTGTCCACTTTTTAATTGGGTTGTACATTTTCTTACTGTTGAGTTCTAGGAGTTCTTTGTATGTTTTGGATGAGTCCTTTATCAAAAAATGTCTTTTGCAGATATTTTGTCCTTTTCTTCACATTCCCTTGAGATGAACTTGATTTTAACCCTAATTATGTTAGTAATAAGTTATAAAAGCTATAACTATTTTTTAAAAGATAAGATTAAGAATAATCTTCAGTGTTATTTTTTATTTTTAAAAAAGTTGCATTGGTGTATTCCTCATTGTCATTTTGAAGACAAAGTGTGTTTTTGAATGCAGTGTGACTTAATTTTGCAGACAATCTTTTAACTAGCAGCACTGATACAGAATGGTTATAAAGAAGAGTTAAACTATATATGTCTTTGTCATCTGACAGTGTAAACAGCAGAAATGAATACAGTTTCTCTGGAAGGGATGAATATAATGATTCATTCTAATTATAACCAAGATGTTATAATTGATCAAACAAGAGTTTTTCAGTGATTCTTAACTAGAAATTGTTTTAACTGGCCTAACACTACTGTCAGAAGATAACCATTAATATTTTCCCTGCTACCTCTCAAGAAGCTATTAATTAGACATTTTCAAGATGTAGTTTGTATCTCCTAATCTGTTTGGGAGCCAATTAAGACAGGTCTTCTTCATAAAATAACCCATTGCTTAAGAAATTTATCTGTGAAATGCTTATATAAACACTTTTCTCATTAAGGAAAGCATTGAGCTTACATGAAATCTTATCCAGTGAAATAAAATGACAGTCAATTTGGATGATTTAGAAAGAAGTGTTAATAATATAGATAATAAAATGGGAAATAAAGAGATGAAGAGCTAAGTATTCCTCCTTATATACTTTCTTCTTCTTTGTAAAGACTCACGTTGAAAGTTAAGGCTAAGGAGTCTCTTTATCTTTATTGTATACAGTTCCTACCTCCAAATTTGTTTTATTGTAGAACATATTTTTCCATAGGAAAGTATATTGATTATTAATTTGTATTATATAGCTAACACATCATTTGTAAAATGTAGTTCTAATTCAGAAAGTTTTAACAAAAAATTGTTAACTCCTTAAAATCATTATTTGTACTCCATGCTGTCGGTGAACATTTTAAAACTCATTATTGATAAATATATGTTAATATCACTAAAGGCATTAATGTTCTCTGGAACATAAATTAGGGGGAATGCCATGATAGAGAATGAAGAAGTCTGTATTTTAATAGATATTTCATTGTTTGGAATAGGAGGTGATTTGACTCATCTGATGAACCCGCCAGTTATAGTAGCCAGTCAGTTTTTTGAACTATGGGACCACAAGTTACTCTTTTGAATTTATACCCATCAGTAGAAGGCCTAAAATTCCACTCTGCTAAGAATAATTTAACATTGAGGAAGGGAAAATTCACCCTTCTAAGTCACTCCTATAAGATCATACTCCCCAAAGTCTAAACCCTTCCTTCATCTTCACATGTTTATTTATTTAGACAGACTAGAGTGGGAAGGGCCTTGGACATGGTTGAGGTGTTCTTTTCTTCTGAAACTTGGATTGTACTAATACTAACCTTGGTTGACCCTATCATTCTTAACTTTTTCACGATTACAAAAGGAGGCTCTTGTCTATTATAGTAAATTAGATTTTGTATAAAGTGAATTGTCATTTAACCTGGGTTCTATCCCTGGGTCGGGAAGATCCCCTGGAGAAGGAAATGGCAACCTACTCCAGTATTCTTGCCAGGAGAATCCCATGGACAGAGTCTGGTGGGCTACAGTCCATGGGTCGCAGAGTCGGACACGACTGAGCGACTTCACTTCACTTCATTGCTTAACTTAACATAGAATTTACTGCATCTTAAGTCTATTTTTCTGCTTTTCACTAGCTCCAACCACCGTGAATGTAACACATCGTCCAGTGACTCAGGTGACCACGAGACTCCCTATACCGAGAGCTCCTGCAAACCACCAGGTGGTTTATACAACCCTGCCTGCACCACCAGCTCAGGCTCCCCTGCGAGGGACTGTTATGCAGGCTCCTGCTGTTCGGCAGGTCAATCCCCAAAACAGTAAGAGACCCTTTTCCTGTTTATGTTGTTCTTTTGCATGTAGTTAGAGTGGCTTATATTGATGTTAGATGCAGCAAAAAGTGTTCAATATCATACTAAAACTATTATTCATTCATTTTCTTTTCTTAGGAGAGTTAACCAGAAAAAAATGGACTGGTATCTAATTTGTGTTCTGTGTGTTGTCTTCAGTTTAGTTATTTCTGGCCTACTTGATTTGATGTTGGTCTGTACCATTCTTTAGAGACAACTTGCCTAATTAAAGTGGGAATGATCAGTTGTGACTTAGCCCATATGGACATAATGGTAAAGGATAGCCTCCAATGAGAGTCTTAAAGGTATGGAAAGTGGCTGAGAAATAAAAGATAGGAAAATGTTTAAGGTAACTCGTTATTTCCATGTATGTGTGTGTGTGTGTGTGTGTGTGTGTATGTGTGTATATACATACACACACACATATATATGAAATATATATGTTTTCAGTTGCAAAAATATACAAACAAGTTTATATAAAGGATATATTTAAAGCTTAAAGAAAAATAGCAAAATGAACCACATATGAACTCTCCACTAGGCTAAGAAATAGAACTTTATCAGAATCCAAAGGTCTATGTATGCCTGCTCTTAATTGCATCCTTTTCCCTTTCCATCAGAGGTAACCATCGCTCTTACTTTCTGTTTTTCTGTATGGTTTTGCAATCTCTATAGGTATCACTAAAAATATTTAGTTTTGCGCAACTTAACAAGCAGGGACAAATCCAGCTGTTTACTGAAACTTCAGTCATGCCATTATTAGGTGATAGCTATAGGAGAAAATAAACTAAACAAAGTCTGTAGTTCACATTCTGGCTTTAGCTTTCTCAAGTTTACAAGAGCTTTCTCTGGGGAAGTCCGTCAGCAGTGTCTTAAATGAATTCTGGGAAACAGGGCTCACCCCAGGCAAGGTACCCACAGTACTGGATATATGGCAGAAATATGGCTGAGCTATGAGTGGCTTCTAAATTTTCTCCATTTTTTAATTAAAAATATTTTATTTTTGGTCACACTGGGTCTTCATTGCTGCACATGAGCTTTCTGTAGTTGCGGGGAACAGGGGCTACTCCCTGGTTGTGGTGTTCAGCCTTTACATTGCGGTGACTTGTGCAGTGCAGGCTCTAGGGGCTCGGGCTTCAGTAGCTGCAGCGGTAGAGTAGACTGGACGCTAGAGCACAGTCTCAGTAGTTATCCCGTGGCGTGTGGGATCTTCCCAGACGGGGGATCAAAGCTGTGTCCTCTGCATTGGCAGGCAAATTCTTATGCACTGTACCACCGAGGAAGTCTGCTTCTAAATTTTCTGCTTTTGTTGCCCTGATGTCTGTATAAAGTTTTCTGTTGGATGAAATGAGTATCCTCAGCTGATCAGCAGAGCATGGAAAGGAAGAGAGGAACCTTGTTAAAATGAGGCAAGATTAACTTGCCTGTCCTGGAGGCAGCAGAGATCTTTGTGAAGAAAGCTTCATGTTTTCTATCTTTAGAGTCACAGTGCTCCGTTCTGGCCTGTCTGCCTTCTATGTTATGTGGACCGCCAGTGTTTCAGTGTGCTAGGATTTAGGGTATGGATTGCCTTTCTTTCTTTCCTATGCTGGATCTCCTGTTCACTGTGTCTCCTGTTGTTGTTTGTTGATCTTATCTCTCGTGTGGCTACTTGAAGAAAAGTTCATGGAGGTAGACTATTTATTTTGGTAGCTTGCATATATGAGAATTTCTTTATCTTCATGCTCAAATGATACTTTAGAGGAGTATAGACTTCTAGGTTAGATATATTTTTCCTTTTGAATTTTAAAAACATAACTTTACTGATTTTTAAATGTTTAATTCAGTGTTCTACCAAATTTAGAATAGAATTCGAATTCTGTCACTTCATTTTCTTTTATAGGTGTTACAGTCCGAGTGCCTCAAGCAACTACATATGTTGTAAACAATGGATTAACCCTGGGATCAACGGGACCTCAGCTCACAGTGCATCACCGACCACCACAAGTGCATACCGTAAGTGAGGACCCTTGGCTTCACAAAATTCTCACCTATAACACTGTCAGATACCACTGCAGTTGGTACTTTTTCTTTAAACTAGTTATATCCAAAGAAAATAACAGGTCTTCTGTTTTTCCAGCAGATGTTTATTGAAGAAAGTAGATCTTACCATTAGATCTATCAACATTACCCAGAAACACTTCTGGGTAATGATGGTTGGGGAGTATAGATTTTGCTTGTGGTGGTGTGCAGCATATAAAAGAGTCCACAGTCTGGGGCATGAGAAGTGAAATAGACCATGTTAAACTTATGGTTAGGTTAAAGAGAGCATTCTTGAGTAGTGAATATTTTTTTTTAAGTATTGAATATTTTAAGAAATATTGTTGCAGGTTTAATTTTGTTTTTTCTCAGAATTTTATACTAGTTCTGTTNAAACTTATGGTTAGGTTAAAGAGAGCATTCTTGAGTAGTGAATATTTTTTTTTAAGTATTGAATATTTTAAGAAATATTGTTGCAGGTTTAATTTTGTTTTTTCTCAGAATTTTATACTAGTTCTGTTACATTGCTATCATTTATTGGTTTTAAACTTTTAATTAAAAAAATTTTTTTTAATTTAAGTGTAGTTGATTTACAGTATTGTGGTAGTTTCAGGTGTACAGCCTCAGATTCTTTTCCATTATAGTTTATTATAAGATATTGAATGGAGTTGCCTGTGCTATAGAGTAAATCCTTGTTGTTTACCTATTTTATACATAGTGATGTATGTCTGGTAATCCCATACTCCTAATTTATCCCTTCCCCTCTCCTTTGGTAACCATAACTATTTTCTGTGTCTGTGAGCCTGTTTCTGTTCTGTAAAGAAGTCCATTTGTGTTATTTTTTTGATTCCACATATAAGTGATATCATATAATATTTGTCTTTCTCTGACCTGTCACCTACTACTTTTAATCATCCAGTGTTATTGGGAATTCATTGGTTAAGAGATAATAGAGAAAACCAAAGATTTCTCCTTAGTTTTAATCTCCAAATCAATTTCACATTATCCTGTGACCTGACTGTAATAGTATTTGGTATGATAGAGTGTGTGAATGGAAATGCTGGCTCTAATAGTGGTAGCAGATTGAGGCTGATACCACTTTTTACCAAGCAAAGCATCCTTTTTAAAATATACATAATAATGGCTAAGTTTGTGACGCGCTTTCTATGCACCAGGCATTGTTAATCTATGTGGTCCTTACACAGAAATTCTTTAGAACTCTAGCTTTCTTTTTTTATCCTTTATTATTGGTATGGCAGCTAATGTACAGAGTGGTTGAATAACCAGCCCCAGGTCATACCTCATAAAACCCGATACGTTCCAGTTCCAGAGCCTATGCTCTTAGCAGCTGTTATTTTACTGTCCCACTGCAGTGAAAAAAAGTCACGTTAATGGAGCACATCACATATACGAGCCACTCTACTATTGTACTTGTATTATTTTATTTACTCCTCCCAACCTTCTATGTGCTTAGTCGCTCAGTTATGACCGACTCTTCGTGACCCCATAGACTAGCCCACCAGGTTCCTCTGTCCATGGAGGTTCTCCAGGCAAGAATACTGGAGTGGGTTGCCATGCCCTCCTCCAGGGGATCTTCCCAACCGAGGGATCAAACCCAGGTCTCCTGCATTGCAGGTGGTCTTTACCATCTAAGCCACCAGGGAAGCCCTTGAGAATCAATATTCTCCGTTTGATAGAAGAGGCTACTGTGTCTTAGCGATATTAAGTGATTACTCAGTGTCACTACCAAACTAGTGTCAGAGGCAGAGCCGTTTTAAAACTCAGATTTTTCTGGTCCCAGCACCTCCAGCATATTGTCACACTGCTTCAGATCTAGCATTGTAGGATCTGTGGCAAATATCTCATTACTGTTGTTTGCAACTACAAATGACCTACTTCATCCCATATTCCTTCGAGAAATATATAGTAAAAATGTCTTATTTATGCCACAGTTTTGCAAATGTGATGATCCATCAGAGCTTTTTTAAAAACAGGATTCCATATGACTTGTCTTATAATAAATACACTATATTTCATCAGAGAAGGCAATGGCACCCCACTACAGTACTCTTGCCTAGAAAATCCCATGGATGGAAGAGCCTGGTTGGCTGTAGTCCATGGGGTCGCAAAGAGTCAGACACGACTGAACGACTTCACTTTCACTTTTCACTTTGATGCATTGGAGAAGGAAATGGCAACCCACTCCAGTGTTCTTGCCTGGAGAATCCCAGGAATGGTGCAGCCTGATGGGCTGCCATCTATGGGGTCACACAGAGTCGGACACGACTGAAGCAACTTAGCAGCAGCAGCAGCAGCAGCAGTATCTCATAGGAGAAACATTCTTTTAATTTAATGTTAATAATATTTTTAACTGGGAATCTTCACATATATATAAAAGTAGACTAATGTACCCATTACCTGTCTTCAGTAGTCATCAGTCTTCAGCAGTCATAGCCAATCTTCTTTCTTCTGTATTGCCACCCACAAACTCCTACAACCTGTGTACGCACTGGAATATCTTGAAGCAAATCCCTGATATATTATCTCTAAAACTTCAATAGGAAACTTCCATTGCAGTGGGCAGAAACAAAACAGTAACTCAGTTGACTTAACTGTTTTGAGATATGAGAGGATTTGGTAGCCTCGAATTTTAAGCATTAGAAAGGGCTGTTATAGGCTGTAAGCTATTACCATACTCCTTAAATTCCTACTCTTTCCAGTCAAGTTCATGACTTCAGCCTTCTTCTCATAGATCTTACTAGTTGTATGTTTATTTAATGTTATTTACTTAATGTGAGAGAAGTAATACAGTAAGATGGCCAGTATTCAAATCTGTTTTTCTTCAGCTTTCGATGCTTCATGTGTTTGCATTTGCTTTTTTCCCTCCTCTAACTTTATATTTATTTTAGCTTTTATATTGTGGATTATGCTTTTTTCCAGATGTGTATATGAATTTTTTTTTACTTCACATATGAATTTCAGCATATTTTCATTCCTTGAGATTATTTGGCAGATCCTTTTTTGAGTTGTTACTACGTGCACATTACTAGCACTGAACTTTGAAAAGGCATAGAGATTTAGAAGATATCAGATCTTCACAGAATTCACTATTTAGTATATGCAAATTATCCATTTAATGAAATGCATATTAAAATATAATTTTGATAAATGAATTTCGGTTAAGGAGATCTTATTTTTTTCATGACTTCCAAACTAGAGTCATTGAGCAGTAATGTTTCCCTTGGGGGGAAAAAAGACCTCTTTTATCTCTGTTTCCTGGCTCTTACTTAAATCTTTTTGAAAAACTGTTATCATTGTAATCTTAAAACCCAGATGATAATAGTGTCCAGCATTAGGTCAGTTTGTAAGCTTAGTATTCATGCTTTTTCATTATCTGGCCTTATCTTACCTTTCCAAATTTGTGTGTTCTTCTTCACATCCTCCATGTTTTTGCCCATAAATCCCCTCACTTGCCTATCCCCATGCCTTGTTCATGCTTTTACCTATTAGCAGAAAGATTCACAACTATTTCTACATTTCTAAATTCTCTCTCTCACAGTCCAGTGTATATGTCACCTTTTTCATGCAGACTGACCAAGAACATAATATACAGTCAGTGTTATATGTACTTAACTTATAAGAATATGCTACTGTCTTTTTATGGAGAAACAGTCTGAAAATGAAAGTAGAGTTGATACTGAAATTTTAGATGATTGATAGACTGCCAACATATGTTATTAAAAAATATGTTATATTAAAACAAGGGTCTGTGGTATAGATCATTAAATCATTAATTATTTTATCAGAAGTAGATGATTATTTCAGTTTCTGTCAAGATGATGTTCCATCAGCCAGGGCTTTTGTTTCCCAAGGAAAACTCAGTATCTCAGACCCAAAAAGCACAGAGGAAATAATCTCAACACTCATCTTCTGGGTCATGAACTGGTTTCAAATCATCAGGGAGAACTTGCCAGATGTGTGATATTTGCTATTTCCCAGTATTCTTGATGTAAAATGAAGACTCTCTAAAAGTAAGTGATTTCTAGGATGTTACAGTTCTCGCATTAAGAAACAGTCCTTTCTCCAATCATTATCCATCACCATGACTCTTTTTTTATTAGGAGCCCCCACGCCCTGTGCACCCAGCACCCTTACCAGAAGCCCCACAACCACAGCGTCTGCCCCCTGAAGCTGCCAGCACGTCTCTGCCTCAGAAGCCTCACTTGAAGTTAGCACGAGTTCAGAGTCAAAATGGCATTGTACTATCCTGGAGTGTTCTGGAGGTGGACAGAAGCTGCGCCACTGTTGACAGCTACCACCTGTATGCTTACCATGAGGAACCCAGTGCCACTGTACCCTCACAGTGGAAGAAGATTGGTGAAGTTAAGGCACTTCCCTTGCCTATGGCATGCACTCTCACCCAGTTTGTGTCTGGCAGCAAATACTACTTTGCAGTACGAGCCAAGGATATTTACGGGCGTTTTGGACCTTTCTGTGATCCTCAGTCAACAGATGTGATCTCTTCTTCGCAGAGCAGTTAAACCTTGGAGCCTTTCTCTCTTCCTCTTTCAGAAGTTCTACTTTTTGGTCTTGTTTTAATCTTGTGCATGACATCCATTGTAAAATGCACATTGTGCAAGATTTCTTGGACCGATGTGTATATACACTACATTTGTTTATAATCAGAATAAACTCAGCCCATAAAGCAGAATCTTTTCCTGAACAATTCAGGCTTCAAGGTTTTCAAATGTAAATGTGCACCTTGCTTTAGTTTTGAGGCTGGGGTATATGTGTGGTGTGTGCTTTTCTGTATTTATATGTTTATTACAGTGGAATCTCCCATTTTCATTCTCAAATTTACCTCTCTTCCAGTGTGAAGTAAGTAGATCAAAGGGTTTGAGGTATGTATCTGGCATGATTCTGCTTCTGTGTGATCTGTAGGTTTATAGATAGATGATTTAAACTGACTCTAAATGGAACCCAAAGAAAAAATAAAAAGCAAAATGGTCAAATAGTTTAAAATAGGTTAATTTGAACACAGGAAAAGATCTTTTCATGTTTTCTTTTGTCTTTTCTGGGTTGTCAATCGATGAAAAAGAATTGCAGTGGGCCCTCCCTTTTCTAATCACAGATTTTTTCCATTTATTTTTGTGCCTTAAGGATTAACTGCAGAAGTAAACAGGGCCATTTTTCCATTGTGGTTTACTCTTCTCTGTCAACCTTTAATCCTCATTTCTCCTTTTTCTCCACCAAATATAGCACATTTCCCTCAAGTAAATTTTAGACCAAGACTTCTATATGTAGTCTCATCAGTGACGTCATTACATTTAACTTGCTCTTTTCTTCCAAGAAAATTAATGCTTTTTATTTCTGGTCACTACTTAATTCTGTGTAAAGTGAACCAAAAGAATATCACATTGTATAAGCCAATTTCCCTTCAAATATATTTTAGTATCTATGTTGCACACTGTCTTAGAGATAATGAAAGCAATTCTGGTTTACCTCATCACCCAAAGCATACCTTATCACCCATAGTATTCTTTCAAAGAAAGTAAATAGTAAAATTCACAAAATACAGTAAGCTAAACTATCAAAGGAAAAGCTCCATTTCTTCTTTATCCTCATATCATTCTTCCTGTATTAATCTTTTCTTTTGATGGTGCTAAGTTTTGTCTGATTCACCATATGTCAGCTTTGGATAGGGTTTAAAGTATATCCTTTGGGGTCATTTACGTAAGAATGACTTTACAACTTCTGTGCATCTCTGTTCCTCTTCAAAGTTTTAAACTTTGGTCATGGATTTTCTATTTGAGTGCCAGTTATACTGGTATCAGGTACGTGTTGGAGTGTAGGTAGCTTAAGACAGGAGAGATGGCATAATTTGGGGGATGAGAGTGGGGTTGGTGATGCTTGGAAAGGAATTTATGGAGTTTTTGGAATACATTTTCAAGCCATCTTCCATATCATATTTGAAATCATATTCCTGCCTTCTTAAACGAGTCAGTCATTAATGTATGACCCATGAGAGGGAACCGTCATTTCCATATTAATGCTTATTTGTTTGCAACTTCACTGGCTGTAATAGGAAACATTCTGCTTGTAAAGAAACTCTCTCTAGAGACTTTTACTGGTCACTGTACTGTCGCGTTGGATGTGAAGTTTGATTGATGTGGAAGAAAGCCTACAGATTGCCAAAAGTAAATGCTCCAAAATCTTCCTTTTGCTTTCAGAAAATAGAGCACAATGAGAATTAAAATTTCCATGAATCATATTTGCCAACCAACTATGTAGGCGTTACTCATTGTGGGTCTACTGATGATGGTAAAGAAATCACCAATGTCATGCCAATGAAAAATTTTAAAGGGAGAAATTGATGATCTTCTAGATGTATGTGAGCACCTGTCTTATATCTGCATGTACATATGTTTTTACCTGCAATGGTTGCAGTGTTGATTATGTGTTGAAGATCATTTCAGTTGACAGAATAGAAAACTCATGTTCAAAATTGTCCTTTATTGACCGGTTTTATGGTCGTGTGATAATTTGCTTACCTAGCCTAGAAAGCTTCCCTTGGTGAGTACTTTATGTTTACTAATCCCTTTTTTTTTTTTAAGCTTTCATAGCATTATATAATCAGGTGAAGAAAGCCCAGTAGAATGAAAATATTATTTTGACCTATACTGTGTGATTTCTGTCAGAGAAAAAAGAAATAGTAACCCTAAAAAATAGATTTACTACAGTAAAATAAAACTTTTTATTCCAAATGGTGGAGGGAAGGTACAAAGAGAGATTGTAATTATTTGAGGGAAAAGATATTATAAGATGGTTTCTTTCAATTAGCCTGCCACAGAATTTATAGACAACAGTTACATTGGAGTTACCAGTGGGTGCTAGACTTGAACTCTAGGTTTTTATTTCAGGCAGGTTTTTTAATGTTGAAGAGAGCTTTCTGTTTGGTTTGTTTCTTTAGAGACAGAGAATGGAGGGCTCAACTAGAAATACTACTGGTCACATATTTTTTAATAGCAATCACACTTCATGGTACCTTTTTTAATTTCACAGTATCTTTTCTCAGAGTATTACAAATAAGCTTAATAATCCCATTTTGGGAATGCGAGTTTGCTACCTTTTTAGTCTGACAATACTTGTGTAAGTTTTGCCTTATTGGAAATCCTGGAAACTTCTGATACTTCAACCTGAAATAGAGGATGTTTATATGGCATTTAAAGGTAATGGTGATGTTTGTTACTGTCTACTTTGTACTTTGTCACAGTAATTTTCACCCAATTTTAAGTGTGACTAAGCCTCACATTTTAAAATTATATTCTTGCCAGTACATTTATAAAGTATATACAAAGACATCTGTTGGTAACAGGTAACTTTATGAGGTAACTATATCCCTCTCTTTCTCTGGACTCACTTTTTAAAACATGCAGAATACTGTGTGCTATCTAACAAAGTCGAAGTTCATGAGAGAAGTGAAGAGCAGAGCTTGCCTCCTTGAAAAGTGAATGTTTGTTGGGATGCCATTTGCCTCACAGACATGTGTTCCCCACTGTCCCAACCCCCATTGCCAGATAGGAAATGAAAAGTTTGATTGAATAAAATGACCTCAAACAAGGAGCGTAGGCCCACCTGTCAGCAGAACTCCTTAGGCAGGCTGCACCATACAGTTCTCTTCCTGTGGCCGATAAGTGTTAACGTGGGTTTGTTTGTTTGTTTGCTCTTTTGCTTGTATTTTCCAAATTATTGTTTATGCAGCAAGGTGTTACTATTGCATGATATGCATTTATCTTGTTCCACAAATTTTCCAGTACTGTAAAAGATTAACAGAATAATGCCTGCGTTATCCTCCTCTCTCACTTGTATACACTGTGATGTTGGCACAGTACATTATGGCAAAGACTTCCAAATGATTTATTCATTATTTTAACTTAATCATTGACCAGTCATTGGCTGTTTTATTCTGATTTCCAGAAAGACCATGTCCCAGTATTAGATTATTGCAAATAACTCTATTTAAAACCAGTGTATAATTCTGCCTGCCTTACTCTCTACTGAGTAAATGAAGGCCCCTCCCCTTTTCTGAAAATTTTGGGACAACAAAAAAGGTTAGAACAATTCCTGTAAAGTGTTTCATTAGTGTGGCAGGTTTATCCAATTCCAAAAACTTATTTCCCTTGAGCCAGCCAATGGGGAGGAATAGAATAATACAAACACGTGTTTTGTCTTATCTTCAGTTTTATCATGCTAAGTTTGACATTCTTTTTTTTTTTCTTGTAGAGTCAAATACCCACCCTTTATATTTAATTTCTATCTTAAAAAAAAATTTTTTTTTGTAAATAAGATAACTGGGCAATCAGACATCATTTGGGGAATCCTGACTTTAGAATTTTATCAGCCATTTCAAAATTAAATATAAAAATAATTCCTTTGTAGGAAACTTGCATCTTAATATTTCTTTATTAGTTTAAAGTGTAAATAATGACAATGTAAGACCTTCTGATGTCTAATAGAAACTGGGCTGTAGCAAGTTGCCCTATTTTTATTAGGTTTTGAAGGTTTTTGTGGGTTTTTTTTTTTTTTTCTTTTTTAAATGTACAGTAGAGTGGTGTCTGTATAAGTGTTAACTGTAGTGGGATTTTGTCCAGCAAGCCTGAAATTTATACTTTGAAATAAACTACTGGGTTTTTAACATTCTGAGTACTCTGATTCATTCTGTTATTCTCAGACCTTATGAGTATTCTTTTCTTCTGTAAGTCTCTCACCTTGTTAAGAGTCACTGTTACACTGTTCAGTATGGTTTACTTAATTTGACAACACCATGACACTCAAACAACATATAATCCTCCAGCTTTGAAAGAAACATTGTTAGGCAGAGCTGCTGCTAGGTTAGATAAGCTGTTTTTAACTAACAGGTGACAACATTAAAGTCTGCTGTATTATGTTTGTGCACCACAGAAAGACTTCGACTGTTGCTTGTTAATGACCAGAAAAAACAAAAACATACTAACTGCATTTCTGTTGGAGGTTCCCCCATCCCCTAGGGCTTTGTCATGAAGTCCATCCAGCGAGGAGAAGGGGAAAGAGCATGAGGCAGTCAGGGTCTGAGGAGCAGGGCCTGGGAGTAGCACTCAACTCAGAGTCCACCCCAAGGACTCTGTCACATGGCACAGCTGCCCAAGGGAAACTGGGAGGTGTGGCCTGTGCAGCCAGGCATACATGGAGACAGTGGATCTCGGGGTGAGGGAGCAGTTTCTACCGTACTTTCTGGTGTATAAGCTTGTGTGCTGAAACGGTACTGTTTATTTATCATATGTTTCTTATATGGTGCCCCACCCAATTGTAGGGGCTTGTTTTAAAAATGACAAAATCAGCAGCAGAAAATGAAAGTGATAGACTGAATTGAGTATATTTCATTAAAACTAATTCTGAATGGAAAAACAGCTGAAATACTGCCTTTGGTATCTTACTTGCAGCTTTCTATTCCCTTATCTCCCTCCATTTTATGTCAAGTTACAAAATAGGTTTCATGGTAATAAAATCAAAGTTGTAGGCCTCCGGCATGCCCTCATGGAGAGTTTTGTTAAAACGGCTCCAGTGAAAAACAGGGAGGCCACCTTGTACAGTGGGCCCACTGATGGCATAGGCTTTGTACTTGGATGCCAGGTCGATGTCTGCCACCTGCAGAGAGAGAGGAGGGGGATGTTTTAGAAAACCACTGGGGAAAAAACACGACTAAGCCCCTTGAGGTGTGGTCCCTGCTCTTTGTCCAAGTCACAATATTAGCTCCCCTTAAAATACTGCAAGCTTCCACAATATGCTCTTCTGTATCCATTTGGCATCTAAATGTGAATTGACTAGTTGTTCAGTCGCTAAGTCATGACCTGCCAGGCTCCTCTGTCTATAGGATTTCCCAGGCAAGAATACTGGAGTGGGTTGCCATTTCCTTGTTCGGGAGCGGGATCTTCCCAACCCAAGGATTGAACCCATGTCTCCTGCTTGGCAGGTGGATTCTTTACCACTGTGCCACCTTGGAAGCCCTGCACTGACTTATAGAAGAATATTAAACAGCCCAAAGTGTGAGATCTGGAGTCAGATTACCCATATTTAAAATTCAACCTCCAAAATTTATTTTGACTCAGATTTCTTATTTGTGAAATTAATACTAATAACCCTACTTCATAGAAGAGTTGTCATGAGGATTAATGAGAGCAAATACTTGAAGCAGTGCCTAGAATGTATTAATTCCGCAGTAAAAGTTGTTATTAATCAGGGGAGTAACAAGAGTATTAAAGTAGATGGAACTTGATATCAAAAAATAAGGTCCATGGTTCTTAAAAACACTTGAACATTGGATCGCAGCAGAACTTAAGGTTAGACAGGAAAGCAGAAAATGTCTCATAACTTCAGATTTTCCTCATTCAAAATGGCTCAAGAGAAGTGATATTTTTTAAATATGTGCTTCAACAGAACCTTTTTTGATGAAAAATTGGCAGGCTCTTGTCTCCTGAAAAAGGTAAAATTTGGCAGATGAAAGCTTGGCTTGTTTTCTCCCCAGTTTAAATAATTCTCTTTGTGTACTCTGGAATGGATATAACACTTTTTACACACTTTACTGAATGTTTGCAAATACCATTAAAAAGAAATAAATACAAAAGCATTCACTGGGGCTTCATGTGTGCCAGGCTCACTACATCCACTAAATTTTTTGTACATTACACAAAATCTTAGTCATTAAAGACTAAAGCTTGGCTCAAACCATTCTAAACCATCTTCTGTTTAGCCATTAGGCTGATAGAAAAAATAATGTGTTAGGGGGTTGGCATTTTTAATAGTTTTCAGAGCTTCAGATAGAACAGTTAACTCTTAAATCTAATAGATTTCTTCAGAATTTAGGACCATAGATGGAAATGAAAGATACATGCCTAAGCCCAAAAGTACAAAAAGATGTGGTAGAATGATTCTTTTCCACCCACTAGATAGTTAACACATAATCTTGGACACTCCAGATGCAGTCCTGTGCCAATAATTTGTTAACAGTTAACTCTCTTAGGAAAAAAGACCCCAATTTGTGGTGTTTGCTTATTTCCATGATGTAAATATTCTACCATTTCAGGCTATCAAACTGGTGTTATTTTAAACAACTGGTTCTCACAAGCCTGTATGAGTGGGCTTCAACCCCACTGTAAACTTACTTATTACCTATATTGTGAGACACATTACAGCACTTAACAATTGTAGTGAAAACCCTTTAGTGCTTGAGCATCTGGCCCAATACTTATTCCTTTAGCTCAATTCAATTTCTGTTTAAAGTGACATCACTGTGCTCTCAAAATGTCCTTTGGACTTTGAGTCAGTCTGGTAAAACTTGAGACAGCAACACTATCACCATCATCATCATCATTATGGTTATGCACATTTACAAATAACATGTTAAGTACTGTTGTAAACATTTTATAGATATTAAATATTCATTCTTCACAACAACCCTAAGAAGCAAGTACTCTTCTTTCCATTTTTCAGATGAGGAAACAGAAGCACTGTGAGATGATGTGATGACGTGACAGAGCAGGGACTGGAAGTTAGTCCAAGGGACCTACCACTATAACCTCTGAAAAAGCTGATTCCGTAATTGAGTTCATGTTTAAGAGACATTGGGCTTCGCAGGTGGCTCAGCGGTAAAGAATCCTGCCAATGCAGGAGACACTGGTCAGTCCCGGAGTCAGGAAGATCCCCTTGAGAAGGAAATGTCAACGCATTCCAGTATTGTCTGGGAAATTCCATGGACAGAGGAGCCTGGCAGGCTACAGTCCATGGGGTTGCAGAGTCAGACACAACTGAGCAACAGAGCACAGGCACAGTAAGTTAAGACACATTATTGTGATGTATGCCACAAAAACCTCTGCAGCTCTGTCTTTGAATAGGCCTAGGCTCTGGAAAACCAATAGTGTGGGGCTTCCCTGGTGGCTCAGTGGGGAGGAGTCCACCTACCAATGTGGGAGAATGGGTTCAATCCCTGGTTCAGGAAGATCCCACTTGCCGTCAAGCACCTAAGCCCATGGGCCACAGCAGAGCCTGTGCTCTAGAGCCTGGGAACTGCAACTCTTGAAGCCTGTGAAGCCACTGCAATGAGAAGCCCAGGCACTGCAACTAGAGAGTAGCCTCTGCTCACCATAAGCAGAAAAAAGCCCCAAACAACAAAGACCCAGCAGAGCCAAAATAAAGCAAACAGAACCCAACAGCACATTACCTTGGTGTCATAGCAACCTCCAGGACTCGGACTGTGTGAGTTTAGGTCCTCACGGCAACAGATGGTGTTGCAGGGATCACCCTTGCTATAAGGGTCCTCCTTGTAATCTAGGGAACAGTGATGGGACAGAGTGAGCACTGGCCATTCCGAGATGCACTCTTTCACAGTAAGCTGTGTGGGCCCTATTCAAGCCTAGGTGTCCAGATCTGCTCAGCCTGCTCCCACATACTGAAGGCCCCTGTGGCTTGTACAGGGAGGAGGCAACCTCGAGCCCCCACTCCAGGCTCAACCTGTGCTCACAAACCACAGTGATGACTGGACAAAAAGAAATAACAGAGCACAAGTGTGTGTCCAGTTTTTTTTTAACAAAACAAATAAGAATCTAACTTTGATATTGTTCATCAAAAACAAATTGTTTACGGGTAACTTTTGTTTTAGTAGCTGCTTTTGTCCTTGGAAGGAAATCTGTGTTTGGGATAGTAGGGTAAAAAAAAAGAAAAGAAAAAAAAAGTTACCCCTGTATGGGTTATTTCTTTTGTGTTTTACATAAGACTTTTTTCAATTAAATCCATAGAATCTTCTTCCCTATCATTTTTATAAAGAAGGACAAAATTCTATTTGTTGAATATATAATACATATTATTAACTGAATACTAAATAATTCAATAACTTCTTAGACTGCCTTCTAGTACAGAGGTGATAAATGAATTCTTTATCCATGGGAAAGAAAAGAAATTTTGAAGAATGATTCTTGAGAAATGTGTTACGTACTGTTGTATCGCATGATATATTTCATGGATTCCATATCAGTCACTTTTCCTTGGTCACGCCGAAAGATTTTAGCTCGGGAAGCCAAATCATAAGAGTAGTCCAAACCCAGCTTCTTGACCAATATTGGATAGCCACTCCAGTTGTAAACTTTTTCATGGAAAGGAATGTTGTAGGAAGGCCAATATCCTGATTTGGAATGGAAGGGAGAGAAGGGTGGGGTTGACAGGGAGGAAGACAGAAGAGAGGGGAAACAAGAAAAGTGTCATGAATGGTACTTTCTTTTGAACATAGGCACAGCTGTGTAATTACAAAGTAATATTACACAGAAAATAATGGCTGTGAACCCTGGTAACCACACAGATCATTAGAAATTTACAGAACCAGTATAGTCTAGATTATTCCATTAGGGGGAGAAGAGCATCAGAATTCTTTGGTTTTTCACCCAGGTTCTTAAGGCAATCTATTAAGCAGAAGAAAACCTGACTTCTAGGCTCAGAGTTGAATAATTAGGCCTTTGTCAGTTAACCTCATTTCTGCCCCCTCTTTTTTCTTTAGTAGGAAGAGGGAAAGGAAAAGTTATACTGTGAAGGGATTGGAGATGATCTTAGGATTCCAGTAGACTTTTAACTCCTCTGACCTAAACATTCATAAGGCTCGGCTTCATTTGAAGCTTCACAGTGTGCCAGCCCTTCATCACTAGACATCAAACGTGACACAACTTTAATAAAATCGCCATTTCAGGAACATCTCAGATTATGGTAGCCTGGAGTACTGCTGCAGAACTGTCAGCCAGTGTAGGACCACCTTCACCATTCAGGGTTTAACTTCCACTCACATCTCTTGGCCCTTGTCTGCCTTCCTTTCTTCTTACTATTTTATAGGATCCACTGCTCAGGGTGAAGTTATTAGGACAAAACAAATGATAAAACATTCAACCTCACTGATTCTGGGGCATGGAGCCAGCATCAGGGTGAAGTCACACAAAGACAACATTGAAAGTACAGGCTAAAAATCATGTTTATTATTGCAGTATATCTAGGTAATTGGTTTCATTGAGTTAGACAAGGCTGTGGTCCTAGTGTGATTAGATTGACTACTTTTCTGTGAGTATGGTTTCAGTGTGTCTGCCTTCTGATGCCCTCTTGCAACACCTACCATCTTACTTGGGTTTCTCTTACCTTAGGCGTGGGGTATCTCTTCACGGCTGCTCCAGCAAGCACAGCCGCTGCTCCTTACCTTGGACGAGGGGTATCTCCTTACTGCCACCGTTCCTGACCTTCAACATGGGCTAGCTCCTTGTCTAACTCAGTGAAACCAAGCCATGCCTGCGGGGCAACCCAAGATGGGCGGGTCATGGTGGAGAGGTCTGACAGAATGTGGTCCACTGGAGAAGGGAATGGCAAGCCACTTCAGTATTCTTGCCTTGAGAACCCCATGAACAGTATGAAAAGGCAAAATGACAGGATACCAAAAGAGGAACTCCCCAGGTCATTAGGTGCCCAATATTCTACTGGAGATCAGTGGAGAAATAACNAGTAGTCATGTATGGATGTGAGAGTTGGACTATAAAGAAAGCTGAGTGCCGAAGAATTGATGCTTTTGAACTGTGGTGTTGGAGAAGACTCTTGAGAGTCCCCTGGACTGCAAGAAAACCCAACCAGTCAATCCTAAAGGAAATCAGTCCTGAATATTCATTGGAAGATGATGCTGAAGCTGAAACTCCAATACTTAGGCCACCTGATGCAAAGAACTGACTCACTGGAAAACACCCCGATGCTGGGGAAGATTGAAGGTGGGAGGAGAGGGGGGCGACAGAGGATGAGATGGTTGGATGGCATCACTGACTCGATGGACATGGTTTTGGGTGGACTCTGGGAGTTGGTGATAGACAGAGAGGCCTGGCGTGCTGCAGTCCATGGGGTCTCAAAGAGTTGGACACGACTAAGCAACTGAACTGAACATTATATAAATTTTTGTATATATAAATATTATATTTCTCCTGTATACACTCCAGTGTTCTCATTCCCAAAATGCCCTCCCCCTGCCACCCTTCCTCTCTGTTCACTGTATCTATGTGTTTGTGTTCATTTGGATGGTTTGTTCATTTATTTTTAACTTATTTTTATATTCCACATATGAATGAAATCATATGATATGTGTCTTTTTCCATCTGACTTACTTCATTTAGCATAATACTTGCAAGGTTCCCAAATAGCCAAAACAATCTTGAGAAAGAACAGAGCTAGAAGAATCATGCTCCCTGACTTCAGACTATACTACAAAGCTACAGTCACAAAACAGTATGGAACTGGCACAAAAAAGACACATCAGTTGCTTAACTTAATAGACGTGTATGTCCAGTTTTTTCCCCCAGGTTTGGGTAGTCCTCAACTGTTATTTCTCTTCACTCTCCCTTCTCCTTGCTGGGATACCCGTTACCCTAATGATACATTTCCTAATGGAGTCAGATAGTTCTATAGGATTTTCTTTTTTGTAGACCTTAATTTCCTCTCTTCTGTCTACATCATTTCTAGAATTGTCTTCGAGCTCACTAATTCTCTCTTCCATGTGGTCTCCAGTATTTCCAGGGCTTTCTAATTCAGTCTTCTTTTCACTTATTAAGTTCTTCAGCTCCAGAGTTTCTATTTGGTTCTATTTTTTAATTTCTGTTGGTATTCAGAAAATACCAATTTCTCTTTGTTATTCTTTCTGTTCATTAATTTTATTTCTGAGCTCACTGAATTGCCTTTCAAAGTTTTCTTGTAGCTCATTGGGTATCTTCACAGGTATCTGCATTCTCTATCACTTAGATAATGTTATAAACCATTAAAAATTTAAAATGTGTTCATTGCACATCATATGCATTAACTGCTCCAAAGTTTTTGAAACCATGAGCCCCCGTGTCCTTGTCTTCTGAAGTAAAATATTGACTCAAGAGTTAATCATTGGAAAATGTGAAGATGTAAAAAGAAAGAATAGCTGTTGGGCTGGGGAACTGGTAACAATTTAGGCTATAATTTTGCCACACAGAAGAATCGCTGAACTCCCAGTTCTCTGAAAGACATAGATAAAGGCCTGACACACATCCCTAAGTTGTTTTTACAAGAAGCAGACCCCCTCTCCCTTTCATCTGGAGAGATGGAAACTCCTGGCCACAAGGACAAAGACCCTAGACTGGTTGAAATCAGAAGACTGATGGTGCTTGAAGCTTCACCTTGATGCCAGCCAATCCAAGAACTGTCAATTAGCTGATCATGCCCTGCTCCTCACACTATGAAACTCCTCATTACCCTCTTCAGGGTGGGTAAAATAGTTTTGAGGGCATTAGCCCTTTATGGCCCTCTTTTCCTGGCAAAGCAATTAAAGCTACTGTTTTCTACTTCACCCCAAACTCTGTCTCTGCATTTCTATTCAGCACCAGTGAACAGAGGATGAATTTCAGCAACACTCTGAAGACCAAAAACCTTCCTTCCTTCATTGTTGACCAAGGACATGAGGACCAAGACATGAGGATCATGATTGTAAAAATATCTGTGCTGCATGTCTTCACCCCTCGCTTTATCCATACTTAGCAATGGGACGTTGCAGCATCTCCCAGCAAGAGGCATTGTCTGTTTCCCCACCCCTTAAATCTGAACTGTTTTGGCTTACCAAAGGTGCCAGTTCTAGCCTAGGCCTCAAAAGGCCTTGCATACTTCTTCTCACTCTCTTATAATCCTGTTACAGCTGAGAAAACTGGTGCAGCCTAGCCTAGTGTCTAGAATGGGAGGCAAAGTGCAGAAGGGCCAGTCTCTAGCTGGGCAGCTCCCAAAGTGTGACAAGAGTTCATCCAAGATCAACAGAGCTGCCCACCCAACCCCAGCCAACCATGGATGCATGGATGTACCCAGCTGAGACACTGTCCTGTACACTCAAAAGCAATACTAATCACGTATGTGTTTACAGTACAAACTTTTGGAGGTTCAGCAGTAGCCAGTATAGTAATAGTAATCCAGTTACACAACATATTTTGTTTTCAAATGTCTTACTGCCATTTGATTTTTAACATAGATGGATGTGACACTTTGGGAATAGTTTTCTTTTTTTAAAGGAAAAAAACAAAGTAGTATCTTGGCACCATACTCACCTTTCTGCTCAGGTTTTTCCCACAGCTAAAGAAGAACAGACCTTGGAGAAGGCAATCACCTATGCTGGGCTGCCTGATATCTTAAAACTTTATTTGACACCTAGACTCTGATGCTGGGAGGGATTGGGGGCAGGAGGAGAAGGGGACGACAGAGTATGAGATGGCTGGATGGCACCACTGACTTGATGGACATGAGTCTGAGTGAACTCCAGGAGTTGGTGATGGACAGGGAGGCCTGGCGTGCTGCGATTCATGGGGTCACAGAGTCGGACACGACAGCGACTGAACTGAACTGAGATTCCAAGCACTGTGCAATGACCCAAGCCTAGAGACTGTAGTAGAATTCCTTCAGCTTCTCCAAAAGTCACATGCCTAGACTGCTCTCCCTGCCCACCTCTGCTCCACTCCGAGTCTCCACTGGGAGCCCTGCACTAAGGTGACTGCAGCGGGAAAAACCTTTGCTTCCTCCCTAAGAAAAGGTGCTCTCCATGTCATCCCACAACATGAAATCTTCCAGTCATTTGTTCTGTCTACTCTACAATGAACTCAGTCTTCCTACCTTACAGAATGGCATTCATTTACTTTTCTTTCTGCTAAGAACTTAACTGGTACCAACCAATTTCCCCCTTCACTTTCCACTAATTATTCAATCAAGTATGGCTGAGTTTTTGTTTTTGTTTTTCAGCACATTTCTGCTTTACCCTGCAGTAGGAATGTGATCAATGAAAGAGTCATACTATTAGATATTCAGGCACATGAAAACCATACTCTGGAGTCTGAATATCCTGAAGTAGCTCAAATAAAACAATAAGTATAATTCTTATTCTAAGGTAATAATAATCTCTTGGGCCATAAAGATGGCTGAGCACTGAAGAAATGATGCTTTTGAACTGTGGTGTTGGAGAAGACTCTTGAGAGTCCCTTGGACTACAAGGAGATCAAACCAGTCAATCTTAAAGGAAATCAACCCTAAATATTCATTGGAAGGATGATGCTGAAGGTGAAGCTCCAAAACTTTGGCCACCTAATGTGAAGAGCCACCTCATTGTAAAAGACCCTGATGCTGGGAAAGACTGAAGGCAGGAGGTGAAGGGAATGGCAGAGGATGAGATGGTTAGACAGCATGTCACTGACTCAGGGACATGAGTTTGAGCAAACTTGGGGAGATAGTGAGCAACAGGGAAGCCTGGGGTGCTGCAGTCCATGGTATTGCAGGGTTGGACTCGACTTAGTGACTGAACAACGGCAAAGATTATACAGAGTAAATATGAAGAGGTGGGTGTACATTTAATCAGTGTTCAATCAAACAATAAAAATTGTCTGCTTTTCTTCAATAAGAAGTTATTTACTTTAGGTTATATTATTTGTTTACTGTTTCCTTTTCCATCTGTCCCATAGCATGTAAGTTCTACCAGGGCAGGAACTTTTCCTGTCTTGTTCACTCCAGTGGCAAGAAAAAGGATTTGACGTGTAGTGTGTTTGTGCTCACTCACTCAGTCGTGTCCAATTATTTGTGACCCCACGGATTGTCAATGGAATTCTCCAGGCAAGAACACTGGAAATGGGTTGCCCCATTTCCTTCTCTAAAGGATCTTCCAGACCCAGGGATCGAACCTGTGTCTATTGGGTCTCCTGCATTGGCAAGCTGATTCTTTACCACTGTGCCACTTGGGAAGTCCCTTGACACATAGTAGGTGCTCAGTAAATAACTGTTACATACAAGAGAGAAGGAGAAGATGGTGACTAACATTTATAGTGTATCTACTATACATCAGATACTTTGCTTTAGAAGGATGGATACTTTTATTTGATCTTCACAAAAAGAGGGCTTAGATGAGGGTTTTGTTTGTTTGTTTTTTTAGTATTTAGCTTTTTAAAGCTTATAAACAGCATTGTCAGGGATAAATATAGAACTGAATCTCAAAACATGACTTTTCCACCCTAACATACGTCTGATAAAATTGAGGGGAATAGGCATGCAAATAGCAACAACACGTATGCGCAATGGCGCAAATACATTAGAAGCAATTAAGGAGAGGGTGAGTCATGGGGAGCTGTATGTTTAATCAGGGTGGAGGTGGGGAAAATCACCTTATGACCAGTCAATCAAGAAAAGTGTGGAGAATAAGGTGGAATTTCTGGAAAGATAGAAGGGAAGTCGCTTTCTTTGGCTAGGTGGGAAAAGAGTCAAGGCAGGGGTGGCTTGGCAGAAGTTATCAGCATCCTGGTGCTAGGTTGTTTCAGCTTGTCCGACTCTTTGCAACTCTTTGGACTGTAGCCCTCCAGGCTCCTTTGTCTATGGGATTTCCCAGGCAAGAATACCGGAGTGGGTTGCCATTTCCTCCTCCAGGGGATCTTCCCAACCCAGGGATTGAACCCACATCTCTTACATCTCCTGCACTGGCAGATGGGTTCTTTACCACTAGCGCCACCTGGGTAGCTATTCAGTATCCTGGGATGGTACCAAAGAGGAACATAAAACCAAAGAAAGGTACACAGGAAAGCAGGAATGAAGTGCTACAAAAGCTATCCACAGTCTTTGGAATAGGTGACCGAGTTCTACTTTTATTTCTTCTCCTCCTTTGGTTCTTCTGCTTTTTAAAGGTGGAAGATATAGATCTTGGCATGTGTTAAATCATAGTTTGTATATATTTCAGCTTTATGGTCAAAGTATCTAAGATAAAAGAGGCAACATGAAATTAATAAAAGTAATTGTACTTCATTAAAAATGTTTACAACTATAAAGGCAATTTAATAATGAATGAAAGTAGTAATATTATGGATTATGAAGGAGACTTGGCTACATTTTCCCCAGGCATTGAGGGTATTCTTTTATCTTCCTACTTTCAAGTATTGGAACTTCAAACAGGAGAAGGCTGAGCAAAATCATGTCTACTCAGACCTGAAGGGCTGCCAGAGTCTAAAAGGATAGACTTGGAAACCCAATAAGTTAGAAACGCCTGGGGTACTTGTTCGAATGCACCAACCCAGATCAACTGGTTAAGAACTCCTATGGATGGCACTTTAGAATCTGCATTTTTAACAATCTCCTGAGGAAACTGTAAGGGGTATGTAGCATGTGTGTGGGAGGTGAGGGAACGCCCAGATGGAATGCAAAGTAGGAACACACGCATGCTTGGTGAAACAAGGAATGCGCTCTGGAGCGCTCCACTTACAGATAATTAAGCGGGAAGCCTCTGCCTCATAGGCATCAGCATTATTTACTGTGCCCCTCACTTAGAACATTTTGAATAGGTTCCAGCTTTGGTTCCCACGCAAAAGTTCCACCCACCCACATCCCAGGAGGCCTTTTGAGTCCACGGCCTCTTTTAGTTTTAACCATTTAACTTAGATACAAATGGAACCATTTCTGAAAACAAACAAACAAACAAAAAATGAGTATTCTGTAGTCAGATATGTTTTGCTTGAACCGCACTGCCCAACCTCTGAGCAGTATGGTTTTGAAAAGGCTATTTAACTTCTCTGAGCCTGTTTATTTGAAAAATACTGATACAATATCCTCCCTGTTAGGTCTTTATGAAAATTAAGTGACATAAAACACACCAAATGTGAATTATGCATACACTGAGTGTCAGTTATAATGTCGGACACATAAGTAGGAACTAAACAAATGTTAGTTTGGGGGGCTTTTTTTTTTTCCTTTTTATTTCAAAGACAGGTTAAGCACAAATGAGTTTAAAATAACTTACTTAAAACTTGGGTGCTGCCTAATTCCCATACAACTAGTTGGGTCCTATTCATGTCATTCCTATTTTAATGTCCTAACTTGCTACAGTTGTGTCTGACTCTTTGAGACCCTATGGACTGTAGCCCGCCAGGCTCCTCTGTCCATGGCATTTTCCAGGCAAGAATACTGGAGTGGGTTGCCATTTCTTCCCAACCCAGGGAGGGAACCCACATCTCTTCTGTCTCCTGCACTGGCAGGCGGGTTCTTTACTAGTGCTTACAGGTCCAATCCCTATGCTGTCCAGGTATGCATCTGAGATGCCTTGATAACAATTCCTGAACATCTTAGACTCTTGTTTTCAAATCAACAGTATAAAGGGAGGGTGCTAAATAAATTAGTTTTAAAAACATGCAGTTTATTAAAAAAATAAAAGGGAGGGCAGGAGGAAGAGAAGTCAATGAGATTGTGATAGAGATGATGATCTCTTTGGCAGGCCCTTCTCTACCTCTCACTGAACTTCCCATCTTTCTCCCTCCAGTTTCCACATGTCCACATCAGGATGGGTTGTCTGTAATCTGTCTGCTGTCTCCTTCCCTTTTTCTTTCCATTATCTTTTTTCTCCTTCCTTGCCTCCATAAATATTTATTCAGTGATTACCATGTGCAAGCCTCTGTACTGGTCCTGGGGATGCAGACATGAATATGCAACATGGGCTCTGAAGAAGTTACCAACAGGCACCAGGGAAGCTGAAAGGAGGGGTAGCTGGCTCTGCCTGAAAGTTAGGGAAGGCTTTGAAGAGGAGCTCTTGTGAGACTTTTGTTAATATGGAAAACAGTTGGGTAAGATGCATTAAAAGGCAATGAAAATGCTCATAGGGTGAACATTCCAATAGCAACACAAAGAAATTGGGTGATTCCTCCCACAAGTAAAAATGACAAACTGTATGGTGGGGGTGGCTTAGTCACTCAGTCACATCTGACTCTTGTGACCCCATGGACTGTAGCCCACCAGGCTCTTCTCTCCATGGGATTTCTCAGGCAAGAATATGGCAGTGGGTTGCCATTTCCTTCTCCAGGGTACATTATGATTAATTGGGGCTTACCCAAGGAATGCCAGGTTGATTTAACATCTGAAAATTAATCAATGGAACTCATTATATTAATACAAGATGAAAATCAGATGATCATTTTGATAGAAAATGAGAATTGCATGAAGTGCAGCACTTATTCATGATAAAAATATAAAGAAAAGTAGTAAAAGATGGAATCCTCTTTAACCTTATAAAGGGTATCTACAAAAAGCCTACAATTAACACCATACTTAATGGTGAATGACTGCGTACTTTTTCACTTAAGATCAGGAACTAGGCAAGGATTTCCATGCCACTTCTAGTCTATAGTCTACAGTCCTGGAGGTCTTATCCAGTGCACTCATGGAAGAAAACAAAGATAGACAAGGTAAGGTGGAAGTAAAACTGTCTTCCTGCAGAGATGGGCTGATGATGCATCTAGAAAAATCCCAAGAAATCTACCAAAAAAAAAAAAAAAAAGCTATTAGAATGATAAATGAACTTGGAAACTTCTCAAGATAAAAAGTAAATATAAAAAAAATAGTATTTCGATATTGTGATGGTTTTTAAATTTCCACAAATTCCTTGGCAATTTTCCCTTGAAAAGATAGATTCTAATGTCCTCTTCTTGAGTGTGGACTAATGATAACAACCTCCTTCTAATAAATAGAATGTTGGTGGAACTGACATCATGTGACTTCTGAGACTAGGTCATAATAGTCACTGTTGTTTCTGCCTTGTTATTTTGGATCACTTGGTTTGGGAACCAGGAGCCCTGTTTCAAAGATACTTGAACAGTTCTACAGAGAGGCCCATGGAGGGGAATCGATTTGTCAGCAGCATCTTGTTGACCATGGAAGTGAGTCACCTTGGAAGTACATCCTTTTGCTTCAGTTAAGTTATCAGAGATTTCAGCCCCTCAGTCTCTGAGTCTTCGTAGATACCAGCCATCCTAACTGGGCCCTATCTAAATTCCTTATCCATAGAAACTATGAGATGCTAAACAATTACTGTCATTCCTTCAAGTCACGAATTTGGGGCATGACTTGTTACATGGTGATAGATAACTAATGCACACATACAAGCAATGAACAATTAGAAAAGGGAATAAAAAACTGATTCTGATTACAGTAGCATCAAAATTCACTTAGGATTCAAATTAGTTTAAGGTATGTAAGATCAACATACTAAAAACTACAAAAACAATTGCTCAAATTAAAGAACAAGATCTGAATACATAGAGAAACAATATTTGTGGATGGGAAGTCTCAGGTTTACTGACATGTTGATTCTCTCTGATTGATTTAAAGCTTCAATGCAATAGAAATCAATAGATCTTTTTTTGACATGAACAAGTTTTATTTTTAATATAATTTCTAAAGGTTACACTTATTACAAAATATTTGCTGTGTTCCCTGAGTTGTAAAACACACCCGTAACCTATCTTGCACCCATAACCTATCTTACATCCTATAGTTTGTACCTCCCAGTCCCCCTACCCTCTGTAAACCCTCTCTCCTCCCCACTAGTAACAACTAGTTTGTTCTCTATATCTGAGTCTTCTTTTCTTGTTATATTCACTAATTTGTTATATTTTTTTTAATTCCACATATAAGTGATTTCATATAGCGTTTGTCTTTCTCTGTCTGACATAGGTGAAATAATTCACTTAGCATAATGCCTTTCAAGTCCACCCATGTTGTTCCAAATGGCACAGTTTCTTTTTTTTTTTATGGCTGAGGGGTATTCCAGTGTGTGTGAGTGTGTGAGTGTGTGTGTGTGTGTGTGTGTGTCTGTGTCTGTGTCTGTGTATCAGTTCAGTTCAGTTTAGTCGCTCAGTTGTGTCTGACTGTTTGTGACCCCATGAATCGCAGCACGCCAGGCCTCCCTGTTCATCACCATTTCCCGGAGTTCACTCAGACTCACATCAATCAAGCCCGTGATGCCATCCAGCCATCTCATCCTCGGTCGTCCCCTTCTCCTCCTGCCCCCAATCCCTCCCAGCATCA
>SJYV01037346.1:17319-66346 GCA_006410875.1 Neotragus pygmaeus | reverse complement strand
CACGCCAGGCCTCCCTGTTCATCACCATCTCTCGGAGTTCACTCAGACTCGCGTCCATCGAGTCCGTGATGCCATCCAGCCATCTCATCCTCGGTCGTCCCCTTCTCCTCCTGCCCCCAATCCCTCCCAGCATCAGAGTCTTTTCCAATGAGTCAACTCTTCTCATGAGGTGGCCAAAGTACTGGAGTTTCAGCTTCAGCATCATTCCTTCCAAAGAAATCCCAGGGCTGATCTCCTTCAGAATGGACTGGTTGGATCTCTTTGCAGTCCAAGGGACTCTCAAAAGAGTCTTCTCCAACACCACAGTTCAAAAGCATCAATTCTTCGGTGCAGGGGACACAAGAATGATACAATCCAGGCAGAGGTGTTGCATCGGGGGCCTTGGGACTGGACATGGGAGCAGGTTTAGGATTCTGTTACTCGATCTACAAGTGTTCCCGGGGAGAAAGGATGAGTGACATGTGGTTAGTCAAGGTTTGTACAGAACCCAAGTTCTGGTTAGAGTGAGCAGTCAGGAGTCTAGCTGTCAGGGAGTCAGAGTAAGTATTGAATGGTTTAATAACTCCCAGTTGGAGGGTAAGGTGCAGGGAGGCCGACAAATAAAGCAAAAACCCTTTCCTAAGGTCACTGAGGCTTGTAGCAAGGAAGAACAAATCACATTCCTGGGAATGAGATGGCATGGTGAAATAGAACTAGGATCAAGACTAATTCTAAAAGCCACCACAAAAATAGAACGCATATTGGATTCAATAATGCCATTGGCAGAGTATTCAAATGTATGTTTAAATACTTGAAGATGCATATGGTTACTTCTATACCTTTGCTTTTTTCTCAGCCTGACCCAGCTAAGCACTGGTAGAGGAGGGAATGGGAAAGAAAAGGTTGCTGTGGCCAATCCACCAGTGTGGGTGGTCGAGAGGGAGCAGAGGGTGTTAAGAGAAAGTCTTGAAATTTATTGTTCTAATTTATATGGTCTTATTCTCATGAATTGTCACATTTTGCCTCTTTAAATTTTGTAGTAAGAAATGGTTATATAAAAGAATTAAATAGGAATACAAGATATAAAACACATCTTTTTTCTATTTCCCCATTGAATGCTGTTGCTACTTAGCACACTGCTACTTACTATTTCCTTGTCAAACGTTTTCTTTTCATTCAGTTTTAGGACTGTGTGGCTGAGTGGACTAAGTTTCAGAAAACAGGGAACTTCTAAATTAGACTCTGCCTTTTTCAGATTGGAGTTTCTCTTGTTACATAGAGAAGTCATCTCAGTTACCCTTTTTGCTGAGATCAGCTCTGTTGTTTTAGACTTAGTACTTCTCAGCTATTAAATTATTCCTGAGACATCATTCATAATAATTTATATGTATAATATATAGGTATATAAAGTTGTAGTTTGTTTGTGAAACAGCCACATCACAATGTATGCTGATGCTTTAGGAGCAGCAAGATACCCCCCTTTTCCTGGGAACACAGAGGGTGGCAGCTGCCCCCGTTTAGTACTTGTAGGATGGCATGCTGCCTGTGCTGTCTCCTTTAATTGTAACAGCCCCATGAAGCAGGTGGGGTTATCATCTCTATTTTATATTTATAGATGATGAAACTGAAACTCAAGGTTACACTACTAATAAATAACAGAGCTAGGATTTAATGCTCATGGATCCAACTCCAAAGTACATGCTTTTGATTATTGCCATGCCTGGTGGTGCGAATGGTGAAGAATCCACCTGCTGATGCAGGAGACTCAAGAGACTCTGGTTTGATCCCTGGGTCAGGAAGATCTGCTGGAGAAGGAAATGGCAACCCATTTCAGTATTTCTTGCCTGGAAAATTCCATGGACAGAGGAGCCTGGTGAGCTACAGTCCATGGGATTGCAAAGAGCTGGACACGACTGAGCACACATATTCCATGCCCTCCTTACTGCCTATAATGTGATTTGGTCAGCTAGATATCAGAAGTAAGTTATTGTATATCTGTGTTTATAGGAGAGACCTAGTCTAGGTTTTGATCTTCACACTCAAAAGGGCCATTATCTTCAAACTTAAGGAAAGGATTCTTGATTAAAAACTATATATATATATATATATATATAATTTAACAAGCATGATGATAAACCAACAGTTTATTTGTGATTCTCTAAGACTACAATTTGAAAGTAAAATTAACATTATATTTTTTAGCACTTCCTCACCATGCTTGTATTCAAGTTTTGTTATCAGGTGACTGTACAGAAGAGGTTTTAAATAAAATATTTTATCAAGGCAGATATCTTTCTTATAGAGGAATTTCCAGTCATTTTTGTGAGGAACCACTTCTGATTTTCCTTTGATATTAAGACAGTTGTTCAGCCTGTGTGATAATGAATTATCATGTTATTCCCTTCATAATTAGAGTTATTATCGGACATGTCATTTAGGCTTTTCAGTGATGTTCTTTTGTCATGTGTATATCCAAATGTCCAAGAAGAGGGACCTGGTGGCAGCCTGAAGTCAGACAAATCCAGCTTCACTATTGACTATGTTCATTTAGTATTATTTATAATAACCAAGATATGGAAACAACGTAGATGTTCACTGAAGGATGAATGGATAAAGAAGATGTGATATAAATACACAATGGAATATTACTCAGCCATAAAAAGAATGAAATGTTGCCACTTACAACAACATGAACAAACCATGAGGATATTATGATAAGTGAAATAAGAGAAAGACAAAACTGTATGATTTCACTCTTGTGGAACTTAAGAAGAACAAATAAAGCAAAAGAAAAACACATTCACAGATACAGAGAACAGATAGGTTGTTATCAGAGGCAAAGAGGGTTGCAGGGTGGGTAAAATGAGTGAAGGGGCCAAACTGTGCTGATGGATGGTAACTAGATTTTTGGTAGTGATCACTCTGTGGTATATACAGATGTCAAATTATAATGTTGTATACCTGAAACTTATATAATGTTATATACCAATTTATTGCAATTAAAAAAGAATACAAGACAGCAAACAGACACAGATGTATGGAACAGTCTTTTGGGCTCTGTGGGAGAGGGAGAGGGTAGGATGATTTGGGAAAATGTCATTGAAACATGTATAATATCAAATAAGAAATGAATTGCCAGTCCAGGTTTGATGCAGGGTACAGGATGCTTGGGGCTGGTGCACTGGGATGACCCAAGAGATGGTACGGGGAGGGAGATGAGAGGGGGGTTCAGGATGGGGAACACGTGTATACCCGTGGCGGATTCATGTTGATGTATGGCAAATCCAATACAATGTTGTAAAGTAATTAGCCTCCAATTAAAATAAATAAATTAAAAAAATAAGTATATAAATAGAAAAGAATCATAAAATAGTTTCCATTTAGATTTCAGTTCTCATTTAGGATTTAAATTTTCTGTGAAGCTGGTGTTATGCGTTTTGATAATATAATATTCATTTGGTATTATCACTATAAATTTCTATTAAAAACCATGGGAGAGTGGTTTTGGTGAGACTTTGGATCATATTTCTGAAAGCATTACCTATCAAGGTGAAATTCTTTCCTGATGAAGAAAGTGGGCATGTACACTCAAGTCCTAGTGAGTAAATCAGTAATGAATGCTAAATTGGTATTTCAAAAGATTTTTTAAGATTAGGGCACTTCTGTTGGATCACATTTTTATTCATGATGCAACTTGAGTTATTTTGCAAATAAGATTAAGATGCACCACATGTGTCTTCTGAAGAGCTTTTAATCACACTCACTACAGGTATAGTGTAATGAGTCAGAGTGAGTGTTCAGATAAACAATATCAATTAGCATAGAGATTTCTTTCCCTGAGCTTGTGATATAGTAGGTATATTGGATAGCGTGTTGGATATCTTAGAGAGTCTTTTTCTAGTTTGTTTTATCTTTCATAGTTCTCACATTTTAAGTAATTGCCTCATAGAAAACACAGAGGTTAAATATTTTCATTTTCTTTTTAGTAATTTATTGTTTTTTTATTCATCAGCATTTAACCCCTTCCTTCTCATAGATAACCATTGTCTTTACACCTCAAGATAGAATTGAAATGGGTGTCATCTTGAACTTTATATAAAATGGAATCATAACATGATAAATCTTTTGTCTGGCTTCTTTCATTTGATGTTATTTTTGAAGAGATTCATACTGCTATGTGAAACTGTACTGTGTTTTCATGGCTGTACAGTATTCAGTTGCATGTATATACTACAGTTTACTCATACTACTATTGATGGATATTGAGGGCATTTCTAGTTTCGAGCTACTTTCAACGGTGAAACCATCAGCATTCTCATAGCTTATCTTACACACATGCAGGAGTTCATCTATGATATATACCTGTGACTAAATTTGTTGAGTCATAAGGAATACATTTCTTTGAGCTTACCAGCTTATGCCAAACAATTTTCAAAGAGGTTCTACTTGTTTCCCTTCCCATCAACGGTGAATGAGAGTTGCAGTTATGTTGTATCATCATTGACTCTTAGTATTGCATCTTTTTAAAAAGTATTTATTTATTTGGTTGCACCATGTCTCAGTCATCGTACCTAAAATCTTTGATCTTTGTTGTGGCATGTGGGATCTATTCCCTGAGCCCCGGGATCAACCCCAGGCCCTCTGTGTTGACAGCACAGAGTGTTAGCCACTGGACCACCAGGGAAGTCCCAGTATTGAGTTTTTTTAATTTTGGTATTTCAGTGAGTGTTAATGGTATCTCCTTTCATGTATATGTTTCAACTTATGAGTTATAACTATGAACAGTAAACTGTACCTGGTTAAAAAATAGTTTACTGCATTTTGATCAATGAATATATCCAAGTAACCATCACCAAAATCAAGATATAAAACATTTCCAACATATGGAAAGTTTTCTTGTGCCTGTTGCAGTGCTTCCACTCCCAACTCGAGCCAACTACTGATCTACTTTCAGATATTATAGATTTACCTTTATGGACAATTCTTTGTGTGGTGATATGTCATCATTTTTATACCTTGAAGTGAAATATCTGGGTCATAGGGTGGCTTTGTGCTTAACCTTATGAGAAACTGCCGAATGGTTTTTCTAAGTGGATTTATCAGTTTAAGTTTATGTCCCACCATCAGTGTATAAGAATTCCACTTGCTTCACATCCTTGTCCATACTTGTTGCTGTCCTTCCCTTTCATTTGAGACATTCTAGTGATTGTGTAGAGGTTGTGTATTTGTTTTCCTAATGACTAATGACCTTGGCCATCTCATGTGAAGAGTTGACTCATTGGAAAAGACCCTGATGCTGGGAGGGATTGGGGGCAGGAACAGAAGAGGGCGACAGAGGATGAGATGGCTGGATGGCATCACCGACTCAATGGACATGAGTTTGGGTAAACTCTGGGAGTTGGTGATGGACAGGGAGGCCTGGCGTGCTGCGATTCATGGGGTTGCAGAGTCAGACACGACTGAGTGACTGAACTGAACTGAACTGAATGATATTGGGCATCTTTTCATGTGCTTACTTCCCAATCATATATCTTTGTAAAGACTCTTCACATTGGCTTTCTTAACAGATATTTTGAGCATCTAAAAGAGATGGATTGTCTTCTTTTCATTGAATTGTAAGAGTTCTTAATATGTTTCATGTACAAATTTGTATTATAAATATGTTGCCAATATTTTCTCCCATATTGTGGCTTGCTCTTTAGTTTTCTTAATGGTATCTATCAAAGAGAAGTTTTTACTTTTGATTAAGTCCAGTTCACCAGCTTTTCATTCTTCTGATTCATGTTATTTGTGTCTTGGCTAACAAATCTTTGTATACTATAAGGTTGCAAAGATTTTTCTCTTGTGTTTTATTCTAAAAGTTTCTTAAATTTAGCTTTTATATTTAGATGTATGATCCATTCCAAGTTAACTTTTATTGTATTGTGAGGTAAAGGTTGATGAGTTTTTTCCCCCAGTACCATCTCATGTTTCTTTTCCCATTGATTTTCTTCCTACCTTTGTCAAAAATAAACTGACAGTGTGCTTGAACGTGTATATAAATGTATTTGTTCCCTATTCTCTTCCGTTGACATTGGCCCATTCTTATGTCAGTTCTATACTGTCTTATTACTATGGCATTATAGTATGTCTTAAAAACATATAGCATAAGTCTTTGAACTTTGTCCATTTTAAAATTTGCTTTGCTTTGACTGTTCTAGATATTTTCCATTTCCATACTAATTTTGGAATCAGCTTGTTAATTTCTTAAAAAAAAAACTTGCTTAAATTTTCACTGGAATTGCTTGAATTTATAGATAAATTTCAGAGAAGGCAATGGCACCCCACTCCAGTACTCTTGCCTGGAAAATCCCATGGACAGAGGAGCCTGGTAGGCTGCAGTCCGTGGGGTTGCTAAGAGTCGGACATGACTGAGCGACTTCACTTTCACTTTTCACTTTCATGCATTGGAGAAGGAAATGGCAACCCACTCTAGTGTTCTTGCCTGGAGAATCCCAGGGATGGGGGAGCCTGATGGGCTGCTGTCTATGGGTTCGCACAGAGTCGGACACGACTGAAGCGACTTAGCAGCAGCAGCATAGATAAATTTGACAAGAACTGACTTCTTAACAATATTGAATTTTTTTAACCCATAAATGTAGTATATTTTTTCATGTATTTTGATCTTTAATTTCTTTCAACAATGGTATATAGTTTTTAGTTGTGCAGATTTCACATGTATTTTAAATAACTTGTCCCTACGAATTTCATTGTTTTGGGTGCTCTTGTTAGTGGAATTAAGAGTTTTATTGCATTTTCCAATTTTTCATTGCTGATATATAGAAATGTAATTGGTTTTTGAAGACTTGTAACTTGGAATCTTGCTAAACTTTAAAAAATAGCTCTAATAGTTTTATTGTAGATTCCTTAGGATATTTGACCCTTTTTAAAAATTACAAATTCAGTTTCTTTAGTTGATATTGGGTTATTCAAGTTTCCTATTGCATCTTGTGTCAATTTTGTTAATTTGTATCTTTTGAGGAATTTGTTTCATCTAAATTGTCAGATTTACTGTCATAAAGTTTTTCATAATATTCCCTTCTTACCACTTAATGTTTTATTCCATGACAGTGTAATTTGTGTCTTCCCTTTTTTTTCCTCTGTGATCTATTCAGCTGGAGATTTACCAATGAATGTGATTGATTTGTTCAGAGAACCAGCATTTGATTTCATTGATTTACTCTACATATGTTTATATTTCATTGATTTCTGTTCTCTGTTGTTTTCTTCCTTCTACTTATTTTGCCTTTAATTGTTCTTCATTTTCTGTTTTCTATAATTGGGAGCTTAGATAGTTTATTTTAGGCTTTTTCCCTTTTGTGCTGCAATAGCAGAGTTGATTGTGGACTTCCCTGATGGCTTATTGGTAAAGAATCTACCTTCGAACACAGGAGATGCAGGTTCGATCCCTGGGTGGGGAAGATCCCCTAGAGAAGGAAATGGCAACCCACTCTAGTATTCTTGCCTGGGAAATCCCATGGACAGAGGAGTCTATAGTCCAAGGGGTTGCAAAGAGTCAGACAAGACTGAGCAACTCAACAACAGCAGGTTGATTAGATGCTAGATGCTTATGTTCTGCAAAGCCTAAGATATATGCTTTCTGCTCTTTTATGTAAAAATTTTCCAGCCTTTGCTCTAGGGACCATAAGAAGCATCTTTATCCTAACTCTATCAGGTAAATATTGTAATATTACAACATTATATTTACTGTTCTTAGTGCTATTATTGTGTATTTGTTATGTCCATAGACATTTTAACCCTACAATACTGTGTTATAATTTTTGCCCTGAAAATGTATCTTTAAAAGGAAAACAATGTGCTCAGTTGCTCAGTCGTGTCTGACTCTTTGTGACTCTGTGGACTGTAGCCTGTTAGGCTCCTCTGTCCATGGAATTTCTCAGGCAAGAATACTGGAGTGGGTTGCCATTTCCTCCTCCAGGGATCTTCCCAACCCAGGGATCCAGCCTGCGTCTTCTGCATTAGCAGGTAGATTCTTTACCACTGAGCCACATGGGAAGCCTGACACCTACCTATTATATTTACCACAAATTTACCATTTCTAGTGCTCCTCATTCCCTGGAGATCCAAGTTGCCATCTGGTGTCATTTCCCTTAATTTGACTCATAACCCACATTTAAAAGACCCTCATTTTACCTTCTACAGGAAAAATAACTAGGCTTTTACAGGAATTAGGGAGGGGCATTCACCTGGCTGAATGGAGTGGTATGGTGAGATTTGAGGGTCTACGTCTTTTTCAAACAGATTTTTAGTCAATCTTCCTTTTTCTTCCTTCTCTCCCAACTTTGAGAATTCCATGGTGGTGTTTACTCCTCAAACTTCTATTAGTCACAGAGTATCAGCTTCCATTCTGCCAGGTTAGGATTCAGCTTTTTTGTGTGTATCTGTGTCTTTGTCTCTTACCACTCCTCTGCTTTCCAGCTTCCAGATTGCCAACTACATTCCCACTGTCCCCATTCTGGGTACAAATCTCATTACTTGCTGTTTTATAGAATTAGCAAAAATATATACCTGAATTTGCTCTTCTTTACCGAGAAATCAAAATATATTTGCTTACTTTTAAAGTGTAATTTTTGCATTTGTTTCATTTTAATTATTATTTTATTACGTTAAACAAATTACTAAGATCAGAGCGTACTGTCCTGTTTGTTTCATCTGTGAGTTTAGAAATACTTTTTTTAATACAATAACAACCCTAAGAGTTGACTCATTGGAAAAGACTCTGATGCTAGGAGGGATTGGGGGCAGAAGGAGAAGGGGACGACAGGGGATGAGATGGTTGGATGGCATCACCAACTCGATGGACTGGACGTGGGTTTGAGTGAACTCCGGGAGTTGGTGATGGACAGGGAGGCGTGGCGTGCTGCAATTCATGGGGTCACAAAGAGTCGGACACGACTGAGCAACTGAACCGAACTGAATGAAAATCTATCAATTAAGTTTAGACAAATACACACAAAAAATTATTTGTGGTAGTTTATATTCTTTTTTGAGAGTTAATAATAGTAGGACTCATACCCAATAGTGATCCTTACAATGTTTGCATATATAATGGAGGAGTGGTAGATGGAAGTAAAGGGTAGAAAAAAATTCGTTACCAATTAGACTCATGAGTATAGTTAATAATCATTTTTGACAGCTCATGAACTTTTAGGCCTTTTTAATTTTTTAGTTATTGTAGCTTCTATTTTTATATCATATTGTATAAATTAGTGGTTGTATATGAATAGTTCATCACTCTGCCATATTCTAGAAATGCACTTGAAATTTCCCAGCCAAAATGCCAAAGGTTAGCATTAGATTTTGCCCTTAGATAGGCTTCCCCAAATTATTCTTAGGAATCTGTGGTTCCTTTTCCCTCTTTTTTCTCTCATCGTCTCCATCTTTCTCCCCCTTTCCGTCTCTCTTACTTTCCTCCCCTCCCTCACTGCCTCCCTCCCTCTCTTTCTAAATACTACACAAGGTCACCTAATAAAGATTTTGACAGGATTTAAACTGGACAGAATTGAAGGTCCCAGGGCCCCTGCCTTTCTCCTTTCCCCAGGGACTTACTGCATTTTGTTGTTGGGTGTATGATTTGATCTGCCTTGGTCATTTGCCTTTATGTTTTGCATACCTGTTAACCAGCATTCATAGCTAGAAACTGGCCCAGTGCGGATGCTGTTCCATACTCAAATTCACAACAAATGACCTTCCTTAAACTTTTAGACTAAAACTAGAACTGAAAGTTTGGAAGGGGCAAGGCTTGAGGAAATCCCCTTTTTTGTTTAATGTACACTACTGAACTAAGTTAGGAGACCTGCATTATAAAAACTACAATTAACATTTTGGTAGAATATCTCATTTAAATTTTCATTTATTCAAGAAACAGCATTCTGACTATTTTACAGGTGAGGAAACAAGCAACTAAAGGGTATATAATTGCCCCAAATGACTTGCTGCTAAGTAGGAAGAGAACTTGAACCCAGTTCTGTTTCAGAATCTCATGCTTTCTCTAGGATACTTAAAAAAATTTTTTTTATTGGAGTATAGTTGCTTTACAATGTTGTGTTAGTTTATGATGTATAGCAGAATGAATCAGCTATACGTATACGTCTATCTGTTCTTTTAGATTTCCTTCACATTTAGGTCCCCACAGATCACTGAGTAGAGTTCTCTGTGCTGAACAGTAGGTTCTCATTAATTATGTTTTATGCACAGTAGTGTATGTATGTCAGTCCCATCTTCTAGGATACTTTTTGACCTCTTTCCCATCCTGCTTCTGATACTCCTTAGGCAAGTCCCTGGGGAGAAATAGTGGTAGGCACACTAAACCTTACCAGATCAGAGGAGTTTATCATGTATTTGAAAAAATTTTGTTTGAAGTTTTTGGTACATTGCTTTAACACATTTAGAAAACCTTCAATATTAATACCTTGACTGATAATCTGTTTTCCAAATTATAATAAAATTTATTAAAAACAGAATCATGGTATATGGGGTGGGAGGGGATGCATGTGTCGTGTGTACATTTTACCGTTTACAAAACATTCATCTTATCATCATAGCACCTCTAAAATGAGCTATTATATTTATGGGAAATGAGGTTTACATTCAAAATGGGCAGCTCTTGTCTTTGAATTGATTGAAATTTTGATAAGTATTTCTGTTTCCCTCCCACAAGATGTTACCAGTTTACAACAGTGTCTTACACCCTTGTACCCTCACCCAAACTGGGTATATCATATTCTTTCACATCCTAAACTACATGCAAAAATTATCTTGTTTTAATTTATGCTTATTTGATTTTCAAGTCAGGTTTCACATTTCTTTTGCATCTTTGTTAATCATTGGGGTTCCTTTTTATCTGGTTATTTGGCTGTTTAAAACTGATTTGTGAGAGCTCTTTGGACATATTGTTATTGATCCTTTATACAGTTTTTCTTCCAGTCTGTCATTTATTGTTTACCTTTGTTTATAGTCATTCAAAAAACTTAAGTTTCTAGTTTTTATGGAATTTTTCAATGAGGAGCAAATGTCTCTACAGTGTTTCAGTTCTTCATTTGGGCTTACAATTATTTTATCATTTTCATCTCACATTTCATAAATTTATTCCTATGTNAGCTCAACTGGAATTCCATCACCTCCACTAGCTTTGTTCATAGTGATGCTTTCTAAGGCCCACTTGACTTCACATTCCAAGATGTCTGGCTCTAGGTTAGTGATCACATCATCATGATTATCTGGGTCGTGAATATCTTTTTTGTACAGTTCTTCTGTGTATTCTTGCTACCTCTTCTTAATATCTTCTGCTTCTGTTAGGTCCATACCATTTCTGTCCTTTATCGAGCCCATCTTTGCCTGAAATGTTCCCTTGGTATCTCTAATTTTCTTGAAGAGATCTCTAGTCTTTCCCATTCTGTTCTTTTCCTCTGTTTCTTTGCATTGATCGCTGAAGAAGGCTTTCTTATCTCTTCTTGCTTTTCTTTGGAACACTGCATTCAGATGCTTATAGCTTTCTTTTTCTCCTTTGCTTTTTGCCTCTCTTCTTTTCACAGCTATTTGTTTTATATATATATATATATTTATTTATTTATTTATAATATATAATATATTTGTTATATATATATAATATATATACCAAATCTTTTTTATCAGTCATCTGTTGATGAACACTTAGGTTGCTTCCATGTCTTAGCAATTGTAAATAATGCTGCTATGAACACTTGGGGACACATATCTTTTCAAGGTAGTGTTTTTGGCTTTTTTGGGGGGGATATGCATCCAGGAGTGTAATTGCTGGGTCTTATGATAGTTGTAGTTTTAGAGGAACTTCCATACTGTTTTCCATAGTGGCTGTACCAATACAGATTTCCACCAACCAGTGTACAAGGGTTCACTTTTCCCCACATCCATTAGAGATATTGAGTAGAGTTCCCTGTGTCATACAGTAAGGTCCTTATTAGTCATCTATTTTACATATGTGTTGTCTGTTTAAGTCGGGTCTGACTCTTTTGTGACTCCATGGACTGTAGCCTGCTAGGCTCCTCTGTCCATCGAATTTTCCAGGCAAGAATACTGGAGTGCGTTGCCATTTCCTCCTCCAGGGAGTGCCTAGTGATGGTGGCAGAAACTAAGGATTCAGACAAGTATATAAGTTTTTTTTTAATTGTTTTTCTAATTAATTAATTAATTTTTGGCTGTGCTGGGTCTGTGTTGCTGCAAGCAGGCTTCCTCTATTTGCAATACATGGGCTTCTCATTATGGTGGCTTCTCTTGTTGCAAAGCATGGGCTCTAGGCACGTGGGCTTCAGTAGTTGTGGCGCACAGGCTTAGCCGTCCTGTGGCATGTGGAATCTTCCTGGACAAGGGATCAAACCCGTTGCACCTGCATGGACAACAGATTCTTATCCACTGGACCACCAGGGAAGTCCCAGTGTATAACCTTTTATCTGGGAAGTGTTCCCGAGCTATAGTGAGGCCAAGGGGGTGTGCCAGCATGATGTCTCCCAGCTTATTGTTCCCTGGCTATGTCTCCTTAGCCTCTAAAGGAGTGGAAAACCTGAAGCCTGTCTGAAACTGAAGCTCCAGGCTAAGTAAATAGGTCTTTCTCACAGGAATGCTTGGGTTTTATTTCCAGTTGCTGTCTGTGCAGTGCCCTGGGGGTGTTTGCCTGCTGAGAATCGTCTTTCTGATGGTTACAGCCCTGTGGAGCTCAGGAATGCCAGTGTTCTTGGCTAGCAAGGTTGAGGGATCAAAGGGTGTCCCCTGTGTGGATTGCACGTGCTCAGTGACTTTAGCAAGACTGCTGGGGAGTGTAGTGGGTGGGGCACGCTCAGTGGCTTCAGAAAGACACCTCTCCAGCCCCAGCCAGGAGGTGGAGGAGTGGCGCAACCACTGTGCCTGCAGACTTCAGCAAGGACATGGGACACTGTCACCATCATTCACCCCTGTCTGCTTAGCTAGGCAGTTGGGAGGGTGTTGTATCCAAACTCACCAACCTATTCTAGCATGCTAGGTGGAGAGTGCAACAACCAGGTCCATCAGTGCCTCTGCCTTCAGGAGGGCTTTGGGGGTGGGCTTTTTTGTTCTTATTTATTTATTTTTGGCTGTGCTGGATCTTGGTTGTTGTGTGAGCTTTTCTCTAGTTGAGGCGAGTGGGGGCTACTCTCTAATTGCAGTGCATGGGCTTCTCATTGCTGTGGCTTCTCGAGTGTGGAGCACGGACTCTAGGGCACACGGGCTTGGTAGCTGCCGCTCCCTGGCTCTAGAGCACAGGCTCAGTAGCTGTGGCACACAGGTTTAGTTGCCTGCGGCATGTGGGATCTTCCCAGAGCAGGGATCGAACCCGCATCCCCTGCACTGGCAAGCAGATTCTTTACCACCGAGCTACCAGGGAAGCCCAGGAGCTTTTCAATTGTCCCCTGCCTCTCCAGCTGATGCCTTTAGATTGACAATGAATCTCCTTCACGTATGGCCCTTTCCAAGCTACTGTAATTCTGCTCACTTGGGGGGTAAGACCACATGCAAAATCCTTTAATAGGGGAATTTCACATTCCTATAGCACTTTGGAATCCTTGGAGCTCAGCCCTGTTGGGTCTCTAAGGCAGGAGCTTTGGGGGCTCATCTTTCTGGGGCAGACCCCAAGGGTTGGGGTGACTGGGGTGGAGCATCAATCCCTTACTCCTTCTGGAGAAGCAGTAGGCTCATGAGAGTCCTCCTTGTCCATTGTTGCTGCATACAATAAGGGGAGGTCTTCTGCAAGACCATGTCTCTACCTCTCCTACCTGCCTCAATGTGTTCCTCTTATTTTGTGTTGTGGGAAGCATTTTGTCTAGTTTCCATCTTTTTCAGAGGGAAATGTTCCATACTTAGCTGTAGATTTAGTGTGTCCATGAGAGCCCATGAGTTCAGATTTTTTCTACTCTGTCATCCTGGACACTGCCTTAAACCTTTCTAGATTAAAATGGGGGATATTATATAAATTTGTTTCCTTGAATAACCTCCTCTATTTTTATGAAGTCAGCTGGGACTCTTGGTGAACACAGAGCATGAGATTGGCTTGAATAAGTCTGGGTGTGCTGGGGTAAGCAAATCCTTTTCCAATATTGACCAAGGCACTGTGAAGGATTACTAATGCTCCTCCTATCCCCCTATGTTGGAGAACAGTTTTGAGAGTGCCCTTGTAATAATTCTTACTAGGCAATTATCCCTCAAGGATTTTGGCAAGAACAACAGGAATATACAGAAAGCCAAAATCTGCTTTAGTAATTCAGTAGTCATATTTTTTTTTCTTCTTGAAGATGAATATCAATCTTCTATCCATATATTGAGCTATAACACGTTACATGGTTTGAGTTGCCTGGATTGTTGCCTCAGCCTTCTACACGTTCTGTTGGAAGCCTCTTTTGTCCACTGCTCAGGAGCTTGGCATTTTGTAATTTTAAAACGCAAATCTATGAATGTCACTTCCACTTGTCACTTTAATGGTCTTGCATTGCCCTTCATTCCCTCCCTCTGGGCTTCTCTGAACTTTTTCTTGCCTACAGGCTTTTACATGTTCTATGTTCCATGTGGGACATTACATCACATTCCATCACATATCCTGATTGGTCTGCTTAATTTATACTTGCTTTTGTGTCTTAACATAAACTTTACTTTCTCTTAAGAGTTTTCTCATCATCCCCAAACTACTCTTCCCTATTATTACACAAATCACACTTTAAGCATTGCTTTCTTTTATTTGTCTCTATTTTTTACAAGAAGGTAAAATTTTGTTAGAATAGAGACCATTTGTCCTGTTTTTCATTATAAACACTCTGTCTAGCACATTTTAATGGAAAATCGTAGATGAATAAATTATATCATGAATTGATCTATCAGTTCCGACTCAACAATTCTTAGTATATTTATCCATATTAGGAAGAACTTCCAGGTCCTGCTACTCTGAAAACAAAACCAACATCATGATCCTAATTCACTCAATCTATCGTGGCATTCCTCCACCAAAGAAAAACAAGTCACCTAGCTTCTTTTCTGGGATCAACAGCACCTTCACATGGCATAAAGTTCACAGCAAAGCTTAGTTCCACACCTATTGAATGAACACGATGTGACTGATCCCTTAATTAAACAATTCTTTGTAATATAAATAAAATTCTACATAGTTTTCATGTTTGCTGTTGAGAACAAAGCAGTTTAGTTAGAGAAATTATGAATTACACTTCTTCACTGGCCCCTATAAAAACATCTTGGAGTAAGAAAGATGTCTTTTGTTTTCTCTCAGTTATATATATACTTCTGTATCTGTCTATTCTGGAAGTAAATCAACCCTGAATATTAATTGGAAGGACTGATGCTGAAGCTGAAATTCCAATACTTTGGCTGACTCAAAGAGCCAACTCACTGGGAAAGACCCTGATGCTGGGGAAGACTGAAGGCAGGAGGAGAATGGGGACAACAGAGGATGAGATGGTTGGATGGCATCACCGACTCAATGGACCTGAGTTTGAACAACCTCCAGGAGATGGAAGGACAGGGAAGCCTGGTGTGCTGCAGTCCATGGGTTTCAAAGAGTCAGACACAACTAAGCGACTGACAACAGTAATATATGCAAATATTAGCAAGCCAAACGTTTTCATACGAAATTCTTCCATGTCCTTCTCCCTCACTACTTTTGGGATCCAGGACTGTTAAGATTGGAGAGATTTGAAAGCAAAGATTTCAGGTAGCAGTTGAATTTTGCATTTTATCAAAAATAGGAGGGAGAGTAGGAATGGTTCATTGTCTCAGTATCTTGCTGTCCTTAAATTTTGGAACAAAGAATCAAGGCATGATCTAACTTGAAGAAAAGAGTCCTCATTCCCCCTCAATACTAAAACAATTCAGCAAACAACAACAAAGATGAAAGCCAAGTGGTCTCAAAGGAAGGATCAGATCACGAGGACTGTAAAACAGACCACTATTCCCCTGGTTAGAATTCCTGATAGGGTAAAGCTAGTATTATCAAGAACAACAGAATGAGAAGAGGCAATAATACTCAGACTCTTATACTCAGAGGCAATAATACTCAATAATACTCTTTCAAAGGTAGATATGATAGGTGGTTGGTATAACCACCCTGTAAGTTGCATATTTGTAATTAGAGGTTAGCATCCACATCATATCCGTGTAGGACACTTGGATGTTTGGTAAGAACTTCCCCCTTGTCTTTTTGCTGGTGATGTTTCCTGAAGAGGTTGCAAACCAGCTGTTGAGGGCAATTCCAGCTATCAGATACAATAGGGGTTTAGACAGTGGCTTTTGTTTTTTAAATCCATATTTCTCTCTTGAGAAGCTAGAGGATATGAAAATACTCCAGGACATGTCTGGGTGACAACAGTCAGTAGGTGCTAAACAGCTGACTCCCTTTCAATGGACCCTGTCTTTGCTACAATTGCTTTCACTTCGGTTAACTTTTACTGATCCCTTTTATTCACTTATATCACCCTCTTGTCTCCTTTCAGCATGCACATGTGCACTCTCAGTCTCTTCAGTTGTGTCCAACTCTGTGGCTCCATGGACCATAGCCCACCAGGCTCCTCTGTCCATGGGATTCTCCAGGCAGGAATACTGGAGTGGGTTACCATGCCCTCCTTCAGGAGATCTTCCCAACCCAGGGATTGAACCCCATACCTCTAATGTCTCCTGCATTGGCAAGTGGTTCTTTACCATTAGCACCCCCTAGGAAGCCCATTGCAGGCATGAGCCCCCTGGAAAGCCCCCTGCTTTGGGCACAGGAATTTGCAATTCCTACTCTACAAAGACTATCCCTTCTCATCCATCTCTACTTGCTCAAATTCTAGTCATCATTCATGGTTCATCTCAAATGTCAACTTTTTTCCTTTTCCCAACAATCAGATGTGAGTTATCCCTATTTTTAATAGTCACATTTCTAACACTTCCTTTGAAGCCTATACAGTATTCAGCAGTAATATTACTCTTATCTGTATTTTATGTAGCTTGTTAGTATAAGACCTATAAGCTTGTACATTCATTCACTCATTCATTCAGCAAAAATTTATTTAAGCACATGTTGCCACACACTAGGTAAAGTCCTGTGGATATTACAAAGAATAAGAGAAATGGGTAAATCAACCATACTTCAACTAAAAAAATCATTAAAAAGAGAACTGGAGACAGGGTCTCAAGGAGAAACGGCAATCAGGATCTTTCTTGCTCATCTTTGCTTCCACTGCAGAGCCTCAGATAGTGACTTGAACTTAATACTCAGTTGGCATTTGTAGAAGTGAATTTCTGGCAATCCTCTTAACATAGTTCATGACATAGTACTTTAAGTAAAAGTAATAGAGTTATATTTCTTCAAACAGCACTCTAAAAACCAGTTGTCATTAATATATGCTAATCACTAAACATTTCTTCATCCATTCCAGTTACTCTGAATCACCAAGGTTTCATCTGGAAATAGGACTCAAAGTACTGAGATGTCCCTCTAAATTTAGTTACCTGGGTAACTGCTGAAAGAGAGGCGACTGCTGCTGGTGTCTTTATCAACGATGTTGAAGTCCCAGTGTTTATATATCCTGAGCATGGCTGCATATGTGTACCAGCTTGAGTGAGCAAAAAAGATGTTCTCAAATCCAGGGAGAACCTATAGCCAGAATCACAGTGAAGTAAACAGATAACTGACTGCAAATGCGGGAAATGTACAGGGAAATGTACATCTACTGAGGTGCTTATTGGTATATTTGGTAGTGGAAAATTAACCTTTAATGTACACAAGGCAGATTCCGTCCTAGCTTCCAAAATGGAAGATCTGGAAGGTAGGGGTGGCAGGTACATACAGCATGAGAAAAATGATGGAAGAAACAGAAGTGCTGCATGCATGCTAAGTTGCTTCAGTCGTGTCTGACTCTTTGCAACCCCATGGACTGTAGCCTGCCAGGGTCCTCTGTCCACGGGATTCTCCAGGCAAGAATACTGGAGTGGGTTGCCATGCCCTCCTCCAGGGGATCTTGCTGACTCAGGGATTGAACCCGCAATGGTAGGTGGGTTCTTTACCACTAGCATCCAAACAGAGGTAACATCATGTACATCCAATTCCCTCTATCAGTTCCTTCCAGTTCTTAACTTCCATGACAGAGGAACCCATGAGGTGATATGTAACTACAGCAGGGGTGATGAGAGGCCATGTTTGGGTGACATAAAGAAAGAATCTCCACGGACCAGAAGAAGGACAAAGAGGAAGGCTACCAAGTGACTCACCTTAATAAGGGCAGAGCAATGTCCCATGTCCCATCTCTTAAAAAACTTCAGGCTGGAGTTTTTTGTGGGAGAAAGTGAGGGAATCAGATCCAGCAGGTCTCCAATAGCATTCAGGAACTGAATCTGGAACAGGGTTATGGGCTGGGGAAAGACAAAGACTGCACTTAACATTGATTTGTTACTGTCATGTCATTTTCTATTGGGAGGGTTCCCCTTGTTAGGTATCCACTACATCATTCCTTTGTGAAGAGTCCCTCATGTAGCAGATACCAAGTTTTTTTGTACTTTATAAAATAATTTTTATTACTTTATAGTTTACGAGACGTTTTAGCCTGTTATCCACAGATTCGAGGAGTGGGTCCCGGGAGAGGAAAACAGAGCACTCTGCTTGCATTTCTCTACTCCAGGTTTTTTCAGTCTTGGCACGAGTGATACATACATACATGAGTGCATGCCCAGTCGTGTCTGACTCTGTGACCCCATGGACTGCAGCCTGCCAGGCTTCCCTGTCCATGGGACTTCCCGGGAAAGAACACTGGAGAGGGTTGCCATAAGATCTATAGAGGAAATTCTTTTCACTCCTCTTCTCTGTTTGCTCAAATCTCAATCCTGTCTCCAGATTACCACTTGAATTGGTTTCTAGCGTAACTTTCTAGACTTTTAAAAATGCCTTGTGCTGTGCTAAGATGCTTCAGTCGTGTACAACTCTGCAACCCTATGGACTGTAGCCTACTAGGCTCCTCTGTTCATGGGGATTCTCCAGGCAAGAATACTGGAATGGGTTGCCATGCCCTCCTCCAGGGGATCTTTTAAAAATGCCTTACAAATACACTTTTTTAAACATGTGAAGTGAAGTCACTCAGTCATGTCCGACTCTTTGCGACCCCGAGGACTGTAGCCTACCAGGTTTCTCTGTCCATGGGATTCTCTAGGCAAGAATACTGGAGTGGGTTGCCATTTCCTTCTCCAGGGGATCTTCCCACCCAGGAATCGAACCCGGGTCTCCCGCATCGGAGGCAGACGCTTTAACCTCTGAGCCACCAGGGAAGCCATGACAGTATATTTTATGTGCTTCTTTTCACCTTGATTTTTTTTTTTTTTCCTCCTCATATCTTTTGGTATCTTCGGGACCTTTCCATATTGGATATAAAAATCTTCCTCATTCTTTTAAATAGTATGTCAATGAATGGATGCATTATAATGTTTTTAATCAGTATTTTATTGATGGACTTTTTGGTGGTTTCTAGTCTTTTACTATTAAAGACAATCTTCCAATAATCAGCCTTGGACACGTTATTTTCTATGTGTGTTACTTTGTGTAGAACAGATTTCTAGAGATGATTTTGATTTTAATAGATATTTCCATATTATCTTCACAGGGCTTATTTCAATTATACTATTACAGCCTCAGCAATGAATTAAACAATTATTTTCAATTTGATAAGGAAAAAACAGCAGCTGGTAGCTACATTTAATGTAGACCATTTTTAAAGTCTTTATTGAATTTGTTACAATATTGCTTCGGTTTTACGTGTTTTTTTTTTTTTTTTTTTGGCCATGAGGCACGTAGGATCTTAGTTCCCCAACCAGGGATCCATCTCCCCTGCACTGGAAGACGACATCTTAGCCACTAGACTGCCAGGCAAGTCCCCTCACTGTAGTTTATCTGGAATTTATGAATACAGCTGAGTATGTTTAAGAATCTTTGGATTTACTTCTTGTGAACTATTAACATGCTTTATTTTTCTACTAGGTTATTCTTTTTTATTAACTTTTAAGAGCTCTTTAAGTCTGATATGAATTGCAAGATTTTTTTCAGTTTGTAATTTGCCTTTAAATTTTTTGCCTTTATTTTAAAAATCAAGAATGACATCATACATATGAAAGAATGAAGATGTATATGCACATTTTAAGAAAAAATAAAAATAAACTCCTATGTACTTGCATACCAGTTAAAAAATAGACTTTTAAATAGAATATTAGTTGTGCCTTAGAAAGTCACCAATCTCATTTCTGTTCCCCACCAGCGGTAACCACTCTGCTAAATTTCATGTTGTTCATTACTTGCTTTCCTATCATTTTATCATCTATGTATGAATCCCTAGGCAATATATTTTTAAAGCTTTGCCTGGTTTAGAATATGGATAAATAGAAACATATCATGTGCATTCTCTTGTTCAAAATTATTTTTTGACATTGATCAATGTCGATAGTGTGGAAATGGTTTGTTCATTCTCATTCCTGTATGGTATCGCATCACATGAACATATGGTATCACAATATATATACTTAGGATAAACATTTAAGATGTTTACAGTTCACAGTAAACAATGGTGCTGTGAACTTTCACATAGGCGGACCCCATTTTCAAGACTGTATCTGATCTCTGAGTGGATCTGCCAGGTTGTAGAATATGTATTAACCTCAAATGTTTCAAGTAATGTCCAGTCCTTTTCCAAAGTGGTTGTAAGAGTTTACTTACACCAGTAGTGGCTGGGATTCCCCAGTTCTGGTGTGTAATAGGATTTCACTGTGGCTTTACGGTGCATTTTCTTGAAACTGTGCATTTCCTCACATGTTTCTCGGTCATTTGCGCTTCCTCATCTGTGAAGTTCCTGTTGACATTGTGTGCCCTTACCCGTTTTCCTACTGGGTATTTCTTTTTAAAAATTTGTTGACATTCTTTATGTATTTTATGTTTTTTTTTTTTTTTTTGAAATATACAATGCTCTTTATTTTAAATATAGGGAATGTCTACATTGGTTTTATTTTATTTTATTTTTTATTTTTTTAAAAATTTGTTTATTTATTTATTTTTTAATTTAACTTAGATACAAATCCTTTGTCAGTTAAATGTCTTGAAAATATCTTCCCTTGGTGTGTAGCCTATTTTTTCACTCTCTATATTGTTTTTTGATAAAAAGAAATTCTTATTTTAATTAGTCAAATTTCCCAATCTTTTTCTTCATGGCTAGCGCTTCTATGTCTTGTATAAGACAGACCATATTCTCCTAGGGAAGACGAAATGCTGCTGGGTCAAGGCTGTTGTCATTACTTCTAGGCTTTTTCAAGCGACAAAAAAAGGAAATGTATATATTTTTTTATTAAGGAAGCTAAAAGTAATGATTTCCTACGTATATGTTGATTAAAAAATACACAGCATGTTCACTTCATTAACTTTTCTTGTGCTGAAAATCTTGTTATCTAATATACTTCTTTGCTTTATCTTTATCTATCAAACTCTACCAGACTTCAAAATAGCAATATCAATATTTTTACCGAAGTAAGATTACAGGTCAAGGCTGTCTATTTTTATTTTGGTGATTTTCTTGTCCTTAGCATCTATTCCACTGAGGATGCACTGTTTTTTGAGGATAACTGTTTTTTGCTCATTTTTTTCCCATGCTGTGTGGCATGTGGGATCCTAGTTTCCTGACCGAGGATCAAACTCATGCCCCCTGCACTGAAAGTGTGGAGTCCCAACCACTAGGCCACCAGGGAAGTTCAATAATCCTGTTTTGACATCATCTAACTGTTGCCCATATGGTTATACCATGAACTTGATGTACCATTAAGTATATTTGTATGCATTTGTTTTCACGTCTTAGGAATCACTTTGCTTTCAAAAATTTTGTTAAGTATGAACAGCGTTTACATGGTTTCAAAGTCAAATGTAAAAAAACAAGTTATATCCAGAGAAATGTAGCTTTCATTTCTGCTCCCTCCATTCTCCTTTCATTTATCTTTTAGTTATTGGTTTACACTTTCATTGCTGTTTCTCCTTGAAAATATGAGTAGATCTATCATCTATCTATCTATCATCTATCTATCATGTATCTATCAATCATCTATTATCTATCCAGCTCAATTTCTTACGCAGAAGGCAGCACACGATATACACTGGTCTTTACTTTTTACACTTCATAACAGATTCCGAAGGTCAGTCCATAGCAGTATATGGAGATACACCTCATTCCTGTTTACAGCCACGTCATTTGTACAGCCAGTCTTCCATGTCTTTGGCTGTTTCCAGTCTTTTCACTACTGTAAATTATCTGCAGTGAATAGGCTTATATTGCTGCCAGTGAACCTTTGTGATAATCCTGGAAATCTTGGTTCAGAGAATAAATGAGTATGTGATTTTGGTACTTGGTGCCAAACTGTCCATAGCAGATATGCCATTTTGTATTCCCACCCGTCTTTTAAGAAAATGTCTTTTCCCCCCTATTACCTGTTAACACAGTGTGTTCTCACACACTGGAATTTTTGCCAAATTGATAAGTAAGAAAATATTTTTCAGTATGGCTTTCTAGGTGGCTTGGTGGTAAAGAATCCACCTGCCAATGCAGGAGACATGGGTTCGAACTCTGGGTCGGGAAGATCCCCTGGAGAAGGAAATGGCAATGCGCTCCAATATTCTTGCCTGGGAAGTCCCATGGACAGAGTCTGGTGGACTACAGTCCATGGGCTCACAAAGGGATTGGACAACTTAGTGACTAAACAACAAGCATTTCTCAGTGTGGTTTTAATTTGTATTTCTAATTTATGCACACATAAGGCCGAGCTCATGTGATTAAGAATACTTTTTGCACCTATTTTCTATAAACTGTCATTTTATATGTTTTGTCCCATGTGTGCACACACACGCTGTGTGGGTGGTATATATATTACCCCCAGGAAATAAAATCTTTCTAATTTTTGGAAGTATATTAAACAGTACCTTTCTAGCCTCCATGATTCAGTAAACTTTTCACAAAAAATTATGATGTGTGGGCCTGGGTTTTGTGTGTGTTTGTGTGTGTGTATATGTGTGCATATGCTATGGAGGATGGAAAGCATAGTACTTGTACACTTTTAAAAACTTACACATTTTTCTTTATCATATTGTGTAAAACTCTAGCTTTAGTAGGTTAATCAAATAGCCAGCACATTCATATCGGACTTTAACCTGACCCAGGGCATATGAATGAGACTGAGAGGANGAAAGCATAGTACTTGTACACTTTTAAAAACTTACACATTTTTCTTTATCATATTGTGTAAAACTCTAGCTTTAGTAGGTTAATCAAATAGCCAGCACATTCATATCGGACTTTAACCTGACCCAGGGCATATGAACGAGACTGAGAGGATACAGAAGCAAGCTGGTTTATTTGTGTGTTCAGCGTGGACTTTGTGTCAGATGTTGAGTCAGGTTCTAGAGATAGATAAGACACTACTTCTATGCAAGCAATTTATTCTTTAGTCCTACTTTGATCTTCTCTTTAATTGGAATGTAATTTTAAAGACCATTTTCAGTATTCTTCCCATACCATATAAGTCCTGAGTAGCTTTCTAGAAATCTTACCTTTGTTCCTTCTAATGTAGCTCTCTTTGTTGCCCCTACAAACAGCCCATCCAATTGTGCCATAACATAGCCTGCGTGTTTCCAAAATGGGTCATTCTTGTAATATTTGATGTTCTCCCGGGTCCACTGGTCTTGCTTCCTGGAAGGCAAATTAGGTTTGTACTAATGGTGTCTATGGTTGTTCATCTAAAGCCAAATTAAAGCCAAGCACTTAAAGATTATATATTCAGATTCCTATGCTAGTATAGGGCTTCCCTGTGTCTCAGACGATAAAGAATCTGCCTGCAATGTGGGAGACCTGGGTTTGATCCCTGGGTTGAGAAGATCCCCTGGAAGAGGGCATGGCAGCCCACTCCAGTATTCTTGCCTGGAGAATCCGCATGAACGGAGGAGCCTGATGGGCTGCAGTCCATGGGGTCCCAGAGAATCAGATATGGCTGAGTGACCAAGCACACACAAAGGCTAGTATAATTTACATTCTGGCTCTTGTAACATTCCAGTCATGTTGAAAAGATATCAGAGCAAATCCTAAATGATTTTTTATTTCTCCCAATGACTATGAAAGTGAACATGTTAGTCGGTCAGTCCTGTCCAAGTCTCTATGACCCCATGGACTGCAGCCTGCCAGGCATCTCTGTCCACGGAATTCTCCAGGCAAGAATACTAAAGTAGATAGCCATTCCCTTTTCCAGGGGATCTTCTTGACCCAGGGATTGAACCCAAGTCTCTTGCGTTGCAGACAGATTCTTTCCTATCTGAGCCACCAGGGAAGCCCCAGGGACTGTGACTCCTTCTTTATAACTCTTCATGCTTTACCTAGAACTATCTAGAAACACAGATGTGATATTTATTTATCTGTCTTTTGAGACCTAAGAAAGCTGAGGACAGACTATTCAAATGCATCTCATATAACATTATAATGTTTTCACTAAATCCATAAGGACAAGTTGAGTTACTTACTTTTGTAGATATAAGTGGTAAAGTTAAACAGGAAAAAAATAAAAGCTCTTAAGGACATAGTGGTTTGTATTTGCTTATGTGTCTCTCAGATCATTTCATAGTTTATGGTTTGTTCTGTTCCAGTTTTTGCCAATACCTGCCTCGACCACTGTCCTGCAAAAAAGTCTTTTTGTTGCTGTTTTACACTCCCTTCATTCTCTCTCGTGTTTTAGTTGTCTGCACTTTATGCAAGATGAGTTGACATAACTTTGTATACTAAAAGCAGTTTCTGGTTTGTTCAGGCTATCTCCAGATCAATTTAAAAACACAGTATCACTGCTTCATGAGATCTAGCCTAGATGCTCTGAAGGACCTTCACATCTAACAAATAGGTTGCTAGGTCTCTATGTTAGAGGGCCAAACCAAGAGTTCTTCTATTCCCAAATTAGTCTCAGTCTGTCATTCCCACAAATGTAAAACAAGAATTATTAGCCTCTAGAAAGCTTTACTAAAATAAAAATATTTTCAAAGGATGTTAGGAATTATAACTTAAGATTTGCACTAACTCCCCAACTAGGATGAGTCACCAGGTCCATGAAAAGGGAGCACCTTAGAGAGGGAGGAGGGGGATTTCTGAAGGAGAGAAGCCCCCAGGAGGAAGGGATCCAGGGGTTTGGTATTGCCTGTCTTGTACTATGAGGTTTCTTCTAGCTGTGTTGCAGCTGACAATGTGATATATTAACCTGACCTCTGAAAGGGCATAAATTAGAAGGCATTTGTCTGCAACCAGTTTTTATGCTATTACCAAAAGGTGCTACACTTAACTATAAGAACCACTCCAGAGTCCTGCCTGAGAGATGGAAAAAAAAACTGGTGAAGGAAAATGGCTGTTTCAAATGCAGACTCAATCCCTGAAGCCTCAGTAGCGATGAGAAGAGGAATGCTAATCATACGTACGTTAAAAAGTCCTGCACTTTATTCAACATGGAACGTTCCTTAATCAGCTGTGGGTAGAGGTTTTTGAAGTGGTCATCCATGTGTCTGAAATGAGAGATGAAAATCGTTACATTTCCATTTTTCTTCTGGGATTTTCCCATCACAGTAAATTACTTGATATTTTGGCCAAGTGGGATGTTCCCTATTGCAAACCTTCCCTATCTTTTTTAATAAATCAAAGACACAATTTAAAATTGGAAATATTTTCAATGTATAGAAAAGCATAGAATATAACAAACACCCAAGTATCCACTAGTCAACTATATTAAATCATTCATTATATTTTACTATATTTCTTTCATATTTTAAAAAAAGATATAAAACATAAGCTAGAGTTGAAGTGCTGACATTAATTGTCCTCCCTTCTCCCTAGAGGCAGCTGCAATCTTGAATCACTATTTATTATTCTCATACACATTTTAATAACATATACATATTTAAATATTTAATCATAAATAATGTAGAGCAATGCACCCAAGTACTGCATTTTGGAGTCTTTTGTTGACTATGAGGGCTACTCCATTTCTTCTAAAGGATTCCTGCCCATAGTAGTAGATATACTGGTCACCTGAATTAAATTCACCCATTCTAGTCCATTTTAGTTCACTGATTCCTAAAATGTCAAGGTTCACTCTTGCCATCTACTGTTTGACCACTTCCAATTCACCTTGATTCACGGACCTAACATTCCGGATTCTATGCAATATTGTTTCTTACAGCACTGGACTTTACTTTCATTACCAGTCACATCCACAACTGGGCATGGTTTTTGCTTTGGCTCCATTACTTCATTCTTCTTGGAGTTATTTCTCCACTCTTTTCCAGTAGCATATTGGGCACCTACCGACTTGGGGAGTTCATCTTTCAGTGTCATATCTTTTTGTTCTCAAGGCAAGAATACTGGAGTGGTTTGCCATTCACTTCTCCCTTCTCCAGTGGACCATGTTTTGTCAGAACTCTCCAGCATGACCTGTCTGTCTTGGGTGGCCCTACATGGCATGGATCATAGTTTCATTGAGTTAGATAAGGCTGTGATCCATGTGATCAATTTGGTTAGTTTTCTATGACTGTGGTTTGCCTTCTATCTGCCTCTGATAAGGTTAAGAGGCTTATGGAAGCTCTGAAGAGAGACTGACTGTGGGGTTCCAAAGAATAGCAAGCAGAGATAAAAAAAAAAAANTGGAAATCAGTCCTGAATATTCATTGTAAGGACTGATGCTGAAGCTGAAGCTCCAATATTTTGGCCACCTGATGTGAAAGAACTGACTCACTGGAAAAGACCTTGATGCTGGGAAAGATTGAAGGCAGGAGGAGAAGGGGACAACAGAGGATGAGATGGCTGGATGGCACCCCAACTTGCTGGACATGAGTTTGAGCAAGCTCTGGGAGTTGGTGATAGACAGGGAAGCCTGGTATGCTGCAATTCATGGGGTTGCAAAGAGTTGGACATGACTGAGAGACTGAACTAAACTGAATGTATAGCATTATTTATCATGTTTCAGAACATATATAAACAAGTAAATAATATACTATCTACCACTCTAACTTGTTTCCACATGACATTTAAAAAATTTTTTGCATTGTCATAATATTTAATACAAATCTATAGTATTAAATTATATTAATATGATTTATTCTGTAAGTAGTCTAAATGACATGATCAGTTCTTTCTTTAAATGTTTTAGTTGGAGGATAATTACTTTACAATATTGTGTTTGTTTCTGCCATATCTCTGCATGAGTCANTTTAATACAAATCTATAGTATTAAATTATATTAATATGATTTATTCTGTAAGTAGTCTAAATGACATGATCAGTTCTTTCTTTAAATGTTTTAGTTGGAGGATAATTACTTTACAATATTGTGTTTGTTTCTGCCATATCTCTGCATGAGTCAGTGATAGGTATACACACATCCCCTCCCTCTTGAAACTCTTTCACACCTCCCACCCCTCCATATGACATTTAAAAAGAATTATCTATGTTATTATCATCTTAAATTTATTCTTTTCATGTGCTGATGGTATTCCATGCTATGACTATGTAAAAATTCATTTATGCAGGCCTAGGATAAACATTTAACTGTTTTTTTTATTTTTCACTATTATAATACAACTTCAAACATTCTTGTAAATATCTCTTTTTACACATTTGTTTTTCTAGGATACACACACATACACACACACACACACACACACATAAAAATGCTGGGGTGAATATTCTATATACCTAGAGTTATAGATATTGCCAAATTGTTCTCCACAGCGATTGTACCAAATTACATTCTTCTGAACTACATGTTAGATTTCTCTTTGCTCCATAGGCTCACTAACATTTGGCATAGTTAGACTTTCAAATTTTCAACAATTTGATGTATTTGAAATGATATGTTGTTTTAATTTCCATTCCCCTCAGGATTATTGACTATTTGAGCTTCTTTAAAACTTATTTAAAAAATTAAATGTCCCTCATATGATATACAGTAAGCATTTTTGGTGAGCTATACTTGACATATAACATTGTGTAATGATTTGATGCATTTATCTGTTTCAATATGATTGCCACCATAGTATTAGTAACACCTCTATCATGGTACATAATTATATTTTTTGTGATGAGAACAATTAAGATATAATCTCTTAGCAGCTCTGAAGTTTATAATCAGGATGGTTGACTACAACCACTATGCTGTGCCTTAGATCTCTAGGACTTATTTACCTACTGGTGGCACGTTAGTGTCCTTGGCCAACGTCTCCTCAACTGCACATTTTTTAATTGATGAAAATAATCCTTTTACATCTATTGTGATTTTAATATACTTGGATTCATTTTTATAATCTGTCGTGTTTTCCAATTACCATCCCTTTCTTTGTCATTCTTTTATATTTTCCCTATTAGATAACATTTTATTATTCTTGTTTTAGCTTCTGCCAATTTAGAAGCCATAAAATGTACAATTGAGTTTTGAACAACATGTGTTTGTACTACAAGGGTTCACTTACATGTGGATTAAAAAAAAATACTCTTTAAATATGGAGGCCCAATTATAAGTCTACATGAGGGTTTTTGATTGCATAGTGCTGGGTATGGGTGTACCAATGCCTCTAAACCCAGCATTTGTTCAAGGGTCAGCAGTATGTCCATCCTGAGGGCAACCATCATTAAAAATTTCAAAAACATTCATAACTATGCATTTTATTATAAAATCTAAGTGAATTTTTGTTTGTTTTTGGCTGCACTAAGTGGCAGATGAGATCTTAGTTCCCTGACCAGGGAGCAACCTGTCCCCCTTGCAACGGAAGCACAGAGTCAACCACCGGACTGCCAGGGAATTCCCATATACAATCTAAATGAATTCTATATTTCTCTCCTCCTCCAAACATACACATCTTAGTGAGCTTTACTATTGACATCATCCATCATGTTATTGTTCAAAGATTTAGTGTTAACCTTTTCAATTAAAAAAATTAAATTTTTTCAAAGTTTTACAATTAAATCTTATTAATTTCTTTCTTTCTTGTGTTAATGATTGTTCCTTATATCCCAAATATTCCCTCCTGCTATTCTTGTCAGTGTGTGTCCTATGATATCAATAAGTTAATAGAAGTCTGGGCATGGTGAAATATTTTATCTAAAAATATCCTTATTTTGCCCTTGCTCTTGGATAATTTAAATAGTTTTAAAACTCTAGTTATTTTTCCTTAGTACTTTTAAAATATAGGGCTTCCCTATAGCTCAGTTGATAAAGATAAAATTATTCCCTTTATCCTCAGTTCTGTAGTTTCACCCTCTGGGTTGTAGCAATGCAATAGGCTGTATCTTCTAACCAAGGACTCCTTTGTTTATTTGTTGTGTGTTCTGCTCCACTGGACTGCTGGGGAACTCTGAAAGTGGTGTTTTTTCTTTCCCCCCTTTCTTTGTTTTGGCTGCACTGGGTGATTTGCAGGATTTCAGTTCCTCGAGCAGGATCTGAACTTAGGCCGTGGCAGCAAAAGCCTGGAATCCTAACCACTAGGCCATAGGGAATTCCCTTCACGCCTTTTTCAATTTTGATCAATTCTCAACTACTACTCTGTTAACTCCTCCTTATCTGAAATTCCTTCCAGTTTTTCTTTTTGTGGGGCTTCTGATAGACATATGTTGGAGTTTCTTAATCAAATCTGTCTATTTAATAACAGCTCTCTCATTATTTTCACCCCTTTCTCTCTCTGGGCAGTGTACTATGTAAATCCCTCAATACTGGTGTTTGATTCAGAAATTACTTCTCTGACTTTTATCTCGACCAAGGTTTGCCCACTTAATGATGGGCAAAATCATTTAAAATTTTTTAAATGTAAAAAAAATTAATTTCCCTAATTTTCATTTATGATATTTCAAACAAGTTCTTATAAAATATCTATCTATCTTATCTTCCTTCTTGTTCCACTAATTCTTCAAGTTTTCCTTCATTTATAACTTAGAGTACCTTAAGCATATTTAAAGTGTTTGTTCCAAAGACAGGGGCCCAGTTAGAGGCGGAGGAGCTGAGGCTGCCTGAGCCGCGCACAGCAACTCACTCCTCCCCACTCCCCCACACTGGTCGGCCTGCTGACTGGCAGGTGACAGTGGTGAAAAAACCACTCCCTATGATGTCTTGGGGGTCAAACCCAATGCCACCCAAGAAGAAGTGAAAAAGGCTTACACGAAACTGGCCTTGAAGTGCCGCCCCTGATAAGAATCCAAATGAAGGTGAGAAGTTTAAACAGATTTCTCAAGCTTATGAAGTGCTCTCTGATGCAAAGAAAAGGGAATCATATGACAAAGGAGGAGAACAGGCAATGAAAGAAGGTGGAGCAGGTGGTGGTTTTGGCTCCCCCATGGACATCTTTGATATGTTTTTCAGAGGAGGAGACAGGATGCAGAGAGAGAGAGAGGGAGGTAAAAATGTTGTGCGTCAACTTACAGTAACCTTAGGAGAATTTATATAATGGTGCAACAAGAAAACTAGCTCTGCAAAAGAATGTGATTGGTGACAAATGTGAAGTCTGAAGTGGTGAGAAAGGAGTGGCAGAATGCTGTCCCAGTTGCCAAAGTACTGGAATGCAAATCAGAATTCATCAAATAGGACCTAGAATGATGGTTCAGCAAACTCCGTCTCCCTGCATGGAGTACCAGGGCCATGGGGAGTGGATCAGTCCTAAAGATAGATATAAAAGCTTTAACAGAAGGAAGATAGTTAGAGAAAAGAAAATTCTAGATGTTCATATTGACAAAGGCGTGAAAGATGGCCAGAAGATAACATTCCATGGTGAAGGAGACCAAAAACCAGGACTGGAGCCAGGAGATATTATCATTGCTTTAGATCAGAAAGACCATGCTGTTTTTACTCAACGAGGAGAAGACCTTTTCATGTGTATGGATATACAGTTGATTAAGGCATTGTGTGGCTTCTAGAAGCCAATATCTATCTTGACAACTGAATCATAGTTATCATTTCTCATCCAGATCAGATTGTTACGCATGGAGATATCAAGTGTGTGCTAAATGAAGGCATGCCAATTTATCATAGGCCATATGAAAAGGGTTGCCTGATCATTGAATTGAAGGTAAACTTTCCTGAGAATGGCTTTCTCTCTACTGATAAACTCTCTTTGCTGGAAAATCTTCTGCCTGAGAGGAAGGAGGTAGAAGAGACTGATGAAATGGACCAGGTAGAATTAGTGGACTTTGATCCAAATCGGGAACTATGGCACCATTACAATGGAGAAGCATATGAGGATGATGAACATCATCCTAGGAGTGGTGTTCAGTGTCAGACCTCTTAGTAGGGCCCGTGAATAACACTCACTGCTGGTGTTTTATTTGCAGTAGTGATTGAGTGAAGGACTATAATCATAATATGCTCACTACTTGCTTTTGTTTTAATATTCAACTATAATGTTTTAAAAGTTAAATGAAGAATAAACTTGAATATAAAATCTCTGACTTTGCCCTGTATGTATGATGACTTCAGTGTGCAAGATAAATTTAATACTTGTAAAAACTACTTTAAAAAATTTCCCCTAGCATTTGTTAGGCCATACTTTGTAATTGATTTCAGTTATGTACATGGGATAGCTTAGACTGAAATGCCAGGTACATGTATTGACTTCAGGGTATGACCCTTAATTGTTAAGCTATGAAATTAAAATTGTATTTAACTGGCAGTCAGACAAAGAACTTAATTTGTAGAGAAGTGTTGATCTGTATAGTTGTATTAAGTGGGATTCATTGTGATGCTTCTGTATTTATTCTATTGCCTCAACTATTATTTGAAGATGGCATGCTGTACAATTTAATTTAGCCTGTGGTATCAGTGATAGCAATGATACCTTTCTAAAGAAGGGGTTTATCATAACATGCTGCTTCTTGAGGGCTTGCATTTATAGAATTGCATTCTTTTCTGCTGTGTCGTCTTTTATTAATATATATAGCTATTGGTCCTCGTTGTTTTTTTTTCTCTCCCTTCTCTTCGGACCACAGTAAGCCTTAGAGTAGTGACTTCTGGAGCTGGGAAACTTAGAGGTTAGAGTGATGAGGTTACATGGAGAAGTAATTTGCATGTATGACATAGGAAGGTTTTTGTAGGTATGTTACAGGCTTACTTTAAACCATTTAACATGCTCCAGAGTAACTGTAATTTAATGTTGGTATTATAGCAAATTATGATGAATAGCTTTAATTGTATATTTAAAGTCATATGTTCACAAACTTAAATCTGAGTATCAGAATTTAAGCAATTCTTGAAATGTATGAATGTCTCTTTAATATACTGATTACAAAGCAAAAGAAAAAAATTCTTCAAGTTTTCCTTAAGCATATTTAAAGTGTTTGTTCCAAGGACAAGGGCCCAGCAGATCCATACTCCCTCTCTTTGTTTTCTGCCCCATTTCTGGTTCAAGAGTTGTTCAACCCTATTTGGGGGACCAGCTATGTTACCACGAAGCTCTCTTGCAGAGATTTTGTCTACCATTTGCTCTAAATTTAGAGCAAAGTAGGTCGAATTGTGAGCTTGCACTCTCTGGACTGGAAGTTTACCTAAAGTCTGAGTTCTGGTTTTCATTTTATGCTTTTTGTGCTGTGCTGTGCTGAGTCTCGTTCGACTCTTGGTAACCCCATGAACTGTAGCCTGCCAGGCCTCTCTGTCTATGGAATTTTCCAGGCAATATTGTAATGGGTTGCCATTTCCTACTCCAGGTAATTTTCCCGACCCAAGGATTGAACCTAAATCTCTTGAGTCTCCTGCATTATCTGGTGGGTTCTTTACCACTTGCGCCACATAGGAAGCCTGAGGCTTTTGTTGACCTAGACTTCAGCACTGTAAGCAGGCCACAACTCAGCTTTCAAAAATGGGAATTTGGCCCTCGGCACAGTGGAAATCTAGATATCCTTTATCTAAGAGTTTCCAGCACTGCAACTGACAAGATGGGAATAGAGTTTTATTGCCTGTTAGGCAAAAAAACATTAAAATCCTTTGAAATCTCTTATGGTCCTTGACTTCAACACACTTCATGAAGCCGTTGTCTTCAAATTATTTGTAAGTACTCTTTTTTAAGTTGAGGAATTGCATTTAACTTTTATTTGTATGTCTCTCATGCTGCCATATTCCTCTATCAAGTTGATCCCTTTTCTATCACCTCTAAAATGGAGGGAGAGTACAGCAATAAAGCTAGACAGGTATGTGGGTGATGGGTAAGAGCACTTCTGTCCTGGCCTCATAGTTCAGGGGAATGGAATGCAGAAACTACAGGTATGCTGGGTGACTTGGTTTAGTTGCTTAGAAGCACAAGCCCTGAAGTTTCCCCTCAAGGTTGCCTGGGGAAGCAGAGATGGCTTCCTGGACTCTCTGGGCTCATGAGCTAAATGCAGCACACCCTGCACCAACCTTGACTTTTAGCGGGCAGCCAAAGGTGCTCTTGTCAGGTCTAGGGAGGAGTAAGAGGACACTGGGAGCTGATGAACCTCCTCGGGGCAGAGAACTAATACTTGGGGTGACTACCACAGACTCAGTGGCACTGACTGTGCAACTGGAGACCAGGGAGACCATGGAAGGCTCATCTGATGTCAGTTGGGGAAACACCAAAGCTAAAGAGGCCCTTCCACTTCAGTAGATGCTCCAGAGAAGGACACAAGACAGACGATCACTACTGAAACATCTCCCCTCTCTCCAGGAGGCCTCAGTAAAACCATCCATTCTGGAGACACGTGTTTGGGACAGGAGTATAATATTCTGAGCTGCTTGTGTGTGCGTGCTCAGTCAATCTGATTCTTCGTGACCCTCTGTCCATGGGAATCTCCAGGCAAGAATGCTGAAGTGCGTTGCCATGCCCTCCTCTAGGGGATCTTCCCAACCCAGGGATTAAAATCATGCCTCTTATGTCTCCTGTATTGGCAGGCGGGTTCTTTCCCCTAGGGCCACCTGGGAAGCCTATTTTGAACTGACTTAGTCTCAATGATTATTTTGTTCTTATTGAAAAAACTATGGTCACATTTCTTGCCACAGGAGGAATGGGCTCTTAACATTAAAATTATTTAAGTGAAAGTGAAGTTCTATTTTTTTGGAAAAAAATAATTTGTGGGCTGTTGACTCACAGTGGTCACTCAGGTAAAGAAACAAAAGTCATACTTTTTAGCTGAATTGTCCACCACTGCATCTTGCCCAGCTCCATTCAGAGTTCCAGATCCTCTCTACTTTTCAGTCTATTTCAATACAGGGCCATGTTTCTCAACTGGAGTGATTTTCCCATCCATTTGGCAATGTCTGGAGACATATTTCATTGTCACAATAGGGGGAGGGAAGGTGCAATTGGCATCTAGTGGGTAAATAGCAAGGACGTTGCTAAACATCCTACAATGCACAACAAAGGATAATTCAATCCCTGATGTCAAAGTGCTGAGGTTGAGAAACCCTGAAACAGAGGAACATTCATCCTGACTTGGGGGTGGAGGTCCACATCACAATAGACAGGACAGATGGAGATAGAGGAGGGTAATTAGGCTAGAATTATTTAAATTGCTTCTTTCTTTTTTGGAAGAGGGCTACATTTTTTTTGATTCTGACATTCAGAGCAGATGAAGAGAAACCTGTACCTTGAGATCAGAAGTGGAGGCTTCGCCTGATTCTGCCCCATCTAGGGGCCCTGAGGAACATAGTCCACTCACAGCCCCCTCAGAAGGCTGAGGCCCTTCTCTGACCCTTGGCTCTGGGACTCTACACTTTGTGTGTGTTATAGCAACCCAGNAGGTGAATTTTGGCAGAGGAGTAAAATATAAAAATATGCACACTTTGTTTTAAGATTGGCATACAAACTTCTAAAACAGTGCAATTATATAAAAGTATGACCTATAAAATATCCTTTGGCATTTCCTTGGTAGTTAAACAGAAAACTTTTCTAAAAAAAAAAAAAAAAGTTACCAACACAGTCCATAAGTTAAGGTTATATATGTTGAAAGAAATTTCCCTTGAGTTTCAAAATCCTTTTCTTCCATAATCACTCAGTGGACATGAGTTTGAGCAAATCCAAGGAGATAGTGAAGGATTGGAAAGCCTGGTGTGCTGCCATTAATGGGGTCACTACGAGTCAGGCACAACTTAGCTACTGAACAACAACAACCCATGTAAGTCATCACTAGTGAGGTATATAGGGCAGAACTGCTACTGCTGCTGCTAAGTTGCTTCAGTCGTGTCCGACTCTGTGCGACCCCACAGACAGCAGCCCACCAGGCTCCCCCATCCCTAGGATTCTCCAGGCAAGAACACTGGAGTGGGTTGCCATTTCCTTCTCCAATGCATGAAAGTGAAAAGTGAAAGTGAAGTCACGTAGTCGTGTCCTACTCTTTGCGACCCCGTGGACTGCAGCCCACCAGGCTCCTCCTCCTTTGGGATTTCCCAGGCAAGAGTACTGGAGTGGGGTGCCATCGCCCTCTCCAATAGGGTAGAACACTGTTAGGCAAATGTAAAGTAAAAAGAGTGCATGAACAAAGAATTCTTCCTATTTTCATAGAAATATCAGGTTAAATGTGACTCATCCTTCTTGACGTGTCACTTTACTTTGGCAGAATTAAAATAAACCCATACAAATGTCTTTGTTCAAGTCCTAGCAGCAGCGATATGTCTCCTCTGGAGGCATTATTTGATGCCAAGACGCCGTGCAGTCCCCTGGAGGGATGAAGATTGTGTGCATGTGTCTGCATCTGTAGCTGCAAACACCAAATGTGAGATCATACATCAAGCGCCATGCTGTTCTGTGGTCCGTTCCTCCGCCTGCCACACTTCTTAATGACAACCACATACAGTGTCAAAAACAGGACCCAATAGCATACATACAGCAATGTTCCTGCAATTACAACTGTCTGTTTCGATCCTGAGAATGGCTTTTTAGATTCCATATAAATGGTGAAAACCACACCACCCAGGAGGATTGTGAACCAAACTGTTACGGGGATGAGTCCTATGAAATTAACAACAATGGTCTTCCTTCCAGAAGTACCCCACCCAGCTTTGTTAATCGTTGCAATTGCAAACATCTTGGCAGGAAGTAAACTTGACATGTATAACACTGAGTAGAGGGACATGAAGACCATGACGGTGTTTCCTCTGAGGCAGCTGGCGAAAGATGACTTTATGAGACCCACTAACTGGACAGTTAACAAGAAGAGGAGTATGTTCCAAGCTTTACCCCTGTAGAAGAGCTGGATTACTGTGGCAATGAGAAAGAAAGGAAAGAACCCAGTGATGACGGCTTCATAGGTCATCCACAGGTGATGTTTGTGGAACCACATTGCGTTGTACAGCCACTCTCGGAAGTAGGACTTGCTCCAACGGGTCTGCTGGTTTAACCATCTGAGATATTCCTTAGGTGTTTCAGTAAGGCACTTGGATCGAGCTGTGTATTTCGTTGCATAGCCCAGACTCAGCACTCGGTTCGTTAGGTGCCTGTCATCTCCAAAACTACAATGGCTGCCCATAAATTCTTGATTGTACCAGTCTTCCACAAATTCCTGCAGTAAGGAGTTTCGGTACATTCCTAGGGGTCCGCTAATGCACTGGACACACCCAAAATAAGACTGACAGGCCCTTTCTATGTTAAAAGCCATCCAGTATCTCACGCTGCTGAGGAAAGAGATCCAGGAATCATACTTGTTTAAAATCTGGACATCTCCTCCAACACCTCCAACCATGGGATCTTCTTCTAAAACCTTTACCATCTCCACTGATGAGGCAGGGTCAAGTATGGTGTCTGAATCACAGACCTGTACATAATCCACACTCCTCCCCAGTGCTCTGAAAGCCGTGTACATGACTTCTCTTTTTCCACCCCACTTTTGCATGATGCAGATATTCTTGTTGGACAAGACCAACTGGGTGACATGCTGTGAGCTCTCTTTATGTGACTCATTTCTCTCACCAGGACCCTTCATGTGGAAGTTGCTCTTCCAGATATACGTGGCTGACATGTCCCTGCCCATGACTTCACTGAAGATGTCCATCATGTAAAGGTCATCTTCTGAGTTTCCATCTATGACCATGACAACTTTAATTCTGGGGTAGGTTAGCCTTTTCACAGATTGCAAACATTTCCGTAAGTAGCCTGGATCTTCTTGATATGCGGCAATGCAAAGGGCAACAGTTTTGTTCAACTTAACAGGGGTTTCTAGAGATTTTTTCATTTTCTGGTGCTCCAAAAAAGCAAACAGGCTTTGGATGACGAGGTGTGATACTAAAACTGCACCATATAGCCCAAAAGAGAAATAGTAATTATCCGTTTGGAAAAATTGGTAGCCAACAATATAAGCAGCTGTGATTCCAAAGAGGAGAGAAACTCCAAAAAGTGTGGTTCCAATTATTCTCAGGATACATAGTAACCTCCCACAGTGCATCTTGTTCGGCTCTGGGTCATGAAGTTGTCCTCAGCCTGTCTGTCCTGGAGAGTCAGCGGCAGTCAGTATCCAAAACTGAGCTAATAGGAGATCAGATGAATTTGAGACAATGGACCAAAAAAAAAATTTTTTTTAACACAACATATAAAAAAGATTGAGGAGTTTTTTATTTTATGCTCTAGTTCCCCACCCTTAATACTGGAAAGTCTTTTTGTATTAGGAAAAAAAAAAAAAAAAGGCCTGGTGAAAACTCAACAGAACCCAGGAAGCGTAGAATTGGGAGAAAGTCTTTGGCGGGGCATGGTTCAAGTCCTGAGTCAGTGGGTTGCTGGAAGCCAGGTCTGGTTAACTCTTTTCAGATGCCTTGATTTCTTCCTCCTGACTATTGCCTTTCTTCCTCCTTCAGTGGAGGCGGCGGAGGCGGGGGGGGGGGGTCTCCTGCTTAATTCTTCACAAATGACATTAGATTCTTACTTTATAGAAATGATAGAAGCCATCACCTGTGGATTCCTCAAGTTCTTGATAATGTTGTGAATTGATCCTCACAGCTCCTGTGTCCATCTCACCCTTCTTGGTCTCCTCTATCCCTCCAGCCATGCTCTGGGTCCCACCACTTTCCTTAAGTGGATCTGTCACTTTTATTAGGAACTTCACTGCATCCTATATTTTCTTGCTCATGTGCCCTAAAGCTCCCTCTCTGCAGTGGCTCATCCCCATTCAGGATATTAACGTGCTCCACTGTCTTGCAGTTCAAAGCTAACCAACCACAGCAGCCCTCTCTGGATCACAAATGAAATTCTTAAATCCTAATGTCACATGAACTTCCAAAAGCATATGACCCTGGTGACCACTTATTCTTAAAACTCTTTCCTCCCATCCTCTGGAATAACAATCACTCCTGAAGCACCACCTCCTCTACTTTCCTTTTCCTTACTTTTCCCAGGAGTTCCATTTTATCCCCAACAGCACAATGGATAATACCTTCTAGATGATACCTTTAGCACTAGGAATTAAAAATATCCAAAGCAAAATTCATATTCTCTCCCAATCCATCCTCCACCCTCTGCTTTCTAGCTCTGTGTCTTTCAGCCTAAAATCCAAGTCCATCCAGGTCTCCTCTCTCGTCCACAACTCATATTTAATCAAAACCTCCTACATAGTGCTCCCGTTAGCAAGTGCCTCCCTAGCTCTACCTTTCTATGCTAGTTTTTAAAAAATAAATTTAGTTGTTTTTGGCTGTGCTGCGTCTTTGTTGCTGCACACAGGCTTTTCTCTAGTTGTGGCAACCAGGGACTACTGTAGTTGTGGTGCGTGTGTTTCTCATTGTGGTGGCTTCTCTTCTTGCAGAGAACAGCATCTAGGATGCTTGGGTTTCAGTAATTGCCACACACAGGCTCAGTAGTTGTAGCTTCCGGGTTCTAGAGCACAGGCTTGGTTGTTGCGGTGCACAGGCTTAGTTGTTCCACAGCACGTGGGATCTTCCAGAACCAGGGATTGAACCCGTGTCTCCTGCATTGGCAGGTAGATTCTCTACTATTGAGACACAGGGAAGACCATTTCTATGCTAGTTTTGATATCACAACTAGTCTAAATTATGAAGAGGCTGTTTTCCCCCAGGTCTCTCTGACTTTTAATCCATTTTTCATTCTTTGCCAGAGTGACCTTTCTAAAATGCAAAACTAATTTGTTTACTTGATTACCTCCAATTGTCAACGGCTTCCACTTCCTAGAATTAAAATTCTTTGACTTACCCTCTTGGCCTTCATGACCTGGTTTCTGCCTAGCTATCTAGTTTCATCCTCCACCTCTTACACTCCATGTGATCTCAAAACCATTATACACAGTTCTCTGGCCTACCATGAGCTGGTCCAACACCTCTGACTTTGCATATGCTGTTTCCTCTGCCAGAGATTTTCCCCCTTGTTGACTAATGAGTAATCTCAAAACTGTTATTTAAGACTCAGGGAGCAGCACCCCCTTTATAGGGACTGACTCACTCTACAAGCTCTATGTACCTTGTATGTAGGTCTGCTGGTCTGTATGTAGATCTGCTGGTCTAATGTAATTTACACGTCTGCTCCTGCTCCCAGCCTATGAACATGTTTCCTCAGTACCTAATACAGTGTCTGGCCCACAACAAGTACTCAATTTTTGTTGCTGTTTAGTCGCTAAGTCATGTCCAACTCTTCTGCGGCTCAGTGGATTATAGCCTACCAGGCTCCTCTGTCCATGGGATTTTCCAGGCAAGAATACTGGAGTGGGCTGCCATTTCCTTCTCCAGGGGAGCTTCCAACCCAGGGAATGAACCCATGTCTCTTGTATGGGTAAGTGGATTCTTTACCACTGAGCCACCTGGGAAGCCATAGGTATTCAATAAATATCTATAAAAGGGAGGAGGATATAGGAAGAGAGAAAAATGAAGAAAAGAAATGGTATGTACAGCATTCATTTCTCTGCCTAAGAAACCATTGCACAGCCACTCAAGTTAAAGAGAAACTTTATATTCAGGTCATCAGGGAAGTGGGAGGAGGCCAGAATGACTCAGATCCTAGGCTGCGACTCAGCAGATGGGTATTGTATCATTACTTGAGAGAGGGAGCAGGAGGGAAACATGTGTGAGAGGGAGCATATGTTTAGTTTTGGACATACCAAGTTTTTAGTGGTTAAGATACTAGAAAGCTCAGATACAATATTTAAATACAGTTGTCTGCTTTCAACATTCAAAACTGACTCAGTGTTTTATTTATTTGGCTGAGGCATGTGGAATCTTTGGTTGCAGAATTCGAACTCCTAGTTGCAGCACATAAGATCTAGTTCCCTGACCAGGGATCAAACCCCGGGCTCCCTGCATTGGGAGTGCAGTATTTTAACCACTGGACCACAGGAAAGACTGTCTATGAAATGAGCACTAAAATTAGAATCTTAATGTTAGAGCACCATGGCACCTTGGCCCAACAAGGTGATAGATTGGGACTTGGTCAAGCTGCATTAATCAGCTAATGTTATAACTGTTAAAGAAAGATCTTGAGCAGAAAAGTCAATTTATCCTCAGTCAAGTCATGACCGTAATGGTGGGCTTTCTTTAAAAATGGTAAAGTGGAAGTAAGGGCAGTGATAAACACAGGCAGGTGCAGAATACCTATTCACAAGGTTTCTGGGGATGAAAGAGAGTCTAATTGTTACAGAGTCAATTGACCACAGTTGGATAACTGTGGGCAACATCCCCAGAAATGTCCTTTCTGCTCCTCCCAAATATAATAAATATGCTTTCCAAACTGATCTTGGACCATGACTGCTACAGCCTCAGCCCCTTCGTAGCTTTTCTCCTGCATTCTCGTCCACCCTTACCACCAGTGAACTTGGAGGGAAATGAGAAAGGATGGCTGTTTCACTGTTACTGGTACTACCCCCTTTTCTTACCACAAATAATAAACTTCTGCAAATCTGTGTTTTTTTGACATTCATGTGCCCTCATAGATGGGAATTTTTTTTTTTTTTTACCCAGTCCTCAAGAGAATTCAATGAGAAAAATTTACTAACACACTGACCAATTTAGCAAGTGCTTTTGAGAATTAAGCCAAAATCTGAGTTTCTTGTGCTACCCCTAATTGATGTCCTCCATTCCTCAATGTTTTCTCCATATATCAACTCTTCCTGGTTGTCTAGTCTCATGCCTTTAAATTTTTTTCCCCTTAAATAATTGATAAGTTTAAGTCTTATGCTTTTCTATTAAAAAAAGAATCTCCATGTTGTGAAGTGACTGGTGTGGAAACTGTAATAGCAAAAAGGTAGAAAAATATCACATAATTTTAATCTCAACCTTGCTCTATGCAGGCTCTGTGAAGGTAGGGGCCACTTTTGCTTATGACCCCATATCCTGGGAATGCTAGAGCTGGCACAATAATGTTTCTGTGATGGATCTAGGTTACATGTGTGTGCTCCTGACCCCAAAGTGAAATTTATCTGAACATTCACAGAAGTTAGTCTAAAATAACTCAAGTCGTTAGGTCCTCAAGCTCGGGTAAGAAGCCTAGAGGACATTCAGATGCCCAAGGGGCAAATGCCATCTTCATGAAAATGAGACCTAAACAGTAACATCCTTAGAATCAACGCACTTGATAAATATTTATTGAATGATTAAGAATATTACTTTCTAAAAAAGTTTTTTCTTCCACAAATAAAGATGAAAAGAAGCCCCATCAATTTTTGATTTCTAAGTAAAAGCCCAAACACCCGAATTGAATTTCTTTTCTTTACCTATGTATTCCAACATTTTCTATAAGTTAATCATTTTCAGTTGAAAAAAATTTCGTCACACTGTCTTAGACTTTGTAAAATGGTAATACAGGGCCGAAATCACTTTTTCCCATAGTTAGAACCTAAGTTTCATTTATGAAAGAGGAAGTGGTTTTCAACCCTGAGCAATACAATTTTCCCCTAATATAGTCAGTCAGATAGAGGGGAAAGAGATACATGAGAAAGCAGAGCATATGTCAGAGAAAATATAAAAGCAAACTTGCAACTTAATCTAGTCAGATTAGTTTTAGCTAATAGTTTACTATGATCCTTGAATTGCTTTTCTCTTTCAACNCCCCTAATATAGTCAGTCAAATAGAGGGAAAAGAGATACATGAGAAAGCAGAGCATATGTCAGAGAAAATATAAAAGCAAACTTGCAACTTAATCTATTCAGATTAGTTTTAGCTAATAGTTTACTATGATCCTCGAATTGCTTTTCTCTTTCAATGAGCACAGTCACTCAACTTCCTTCTCTGAACCCTGGCTTTGCACCTTTCCTTCTCTGAAAGGACTTAAAATAAATGGATACCTGGTTTTTAGATTTGCTTTGTCTCTTCATCAGAGTCACTAAGAAAATAACTATCTAATGAATAATCAGTCTCCAGGCAACAAAATCATAAGTTGGTATTTTAGCTCTCACTGTCTCCATAAATCAGGGCCTGGGATTCTGGATGGAAAGAGAATCATTTGGTGAAGTACTCCAGAGAACAGGAGTAGGGGGCTAGGAGAGTGAAACACAGAGGGAGGGAAAGCAGCAGGGTGCATTTAAGATGGTCCAAAGGGGTGTGCAGAGTAAGCCTCTGAAGACCACACCCCAGGGATGGAAAGAGGGAGCATTTATCCACCACTTACATCCTGCATAGGTCAAAGCTGGCCTTTGACCATTCCCAGTTATGCACATGCTCCAGTGCTAAACAGCTATGATTTCAGAGGAGCTCTGAGGTAGAAAGTGGGGGCTCTTACAGTTTGGCTGAAGTGAGGTGCCTCAGCTTACCTGAGTGAAGCTTGAATAAAAGGAAGAATATGAGGTGGGTTGAATAATGTGTCTAATACACAAAGCAGGTTGAAAGGGATTAGTTTAAAAAATATATAGCTTGAAGGAAACAAAATACTAGTACATAAAAATGCTGCAGGTTTGCTTGGCTCTGGGATGATCTCTTTCCTTCACCTCCTAGAAGTGTACCTGGCTTAACTCTTGTCAAAAGTCTTATCAACAGAAAGTGAACTTTGCCTCATTCTGATTTAGCACTAAGCTCACTGCTCATCTAGATCTCTCTGTAGTTATATGAATTTGTGTGTATTTGTCGCAGTAAATTTGACTATAAACTTCTTAAGAATGAGGGATGGCATCATGTATCTCATTGTATTGACTCCCTTGGGCTTAATATAATGTTTTATCCTATGGCCACTCAAATCCTCAGCTTTTACACTGACTGGAAGGTTACCATTGGAGACAGATTCACATCACATCTGCGGTACATTAATTCTTGATTTCTCACTGTAAATTAGAATTTTGATATCTTAGGTCTGGTTTGAGTAACTTGACACTACTTTATATTAGAACTGTAGCTCTGTTTGCAAGGCTTCAGGACAAACTTGAGAGCAAGCCTATCTCTCTCAATCATAGACTTTCACAATTTTCCCAAGAAGATTATAACATATCTGCTGTCTATACAGACATGGAGTTGCAAGTGTTAGACTCAAGTTTCCTCATAATTTCACTACCTCTATAAGTTTCATTTTTTTAACCACATTAAGTAAATTCCTGTTTCATAGTAGTACAAGAAACCTACATAATAACATTATTAATACATTTTCTAGTCACATCTTAAAGCTAAGTTATCAAAAAATTGTGAGACCTAAGTTGTAGAAGCAACTGGAACCTTCTCTATTTTTAAAAAAAGGTAAAACAAATGTATTCTTAAACAATTCTTAAAATGTTAAACAAAATTAATTCCTTGAGATTCACTACATTATTGCTGCTACTACCTTTTTTGCTATTTCAGTAGTTAATGCTTTGCAATTTGGAATCCAAACAGGTGACACAAGTGAAAATAATGTCTGAATAAGTGTGAATACTAAAGTTTCTATTTTGTGTGTCAGAACCAAGACCCAAGATGAAGTTCACAGATAAAAATCTCATATATTATGGAAAGTAAATCACCAAGAAATAGTTATTTCAATTTTTCTACCCCAATTTTTGGGCTTCCCTGGTGGCTCAGATGGTAAAGAATCTGTCTGAATGCAGGAGACCTGGGTTTGGTCCATGGGTTGGGAAGATCCCCTGGATAAGGGAATGGCAACCCACTCCAGTATTCTCCCTGGAGAATCTCATGGACTGAGGAGCGTGGTAGGGCTAGTCCATGGGATCGCAAAGAGTCAGACACAGCTGAGCAACTAACACATACACATGTACCCCAATTTCAGGCCTGAAGGAGGAGGGTCTTTTAAATTTTCTTCTGGAGAAAGTTTTTATCTTTTCTATAAGTTTCAGGACCAGGAAACAAAATTTAATAATAAAGATTAATAAGTATTAATAATTCTCCCAGAAATTCTTCTGAATTTATTTATTAAAAAAAAAAATGTTTTTAGCTAAAGCCTAATCAATAAATGTGATGCCATGCTTGTATTTGCCCTGTCAGAATCTATAATAATTGTTCAGTCAAAATATTTGTATGTTAGTCTTTATGAGAGAACCTCTCTAAATTTCCTCAAAATATCCCAAACTCCACACATCCCAAACTAAAATCACCCTATTCTCAACCCTCAAATAAGCACCTTTTCCTTTAGTTCGTACCTTGATGAAGGCAAGAAACATCTACCCGCTTTGATCTGGGTATTCTCAACTCAACATTGCTAAGTATTAGAGAAATGCAAATCAAAACTACAATGAGATAACACCTCACAACAGTCAATATGGTTATCATTCAAAAAATCCATAAACAATAAATGCAAGGGAAGTTGTGGAGAGAAGGGAACTCTCCTGCATTGTTGGTGGGAATGTAAATTGATACAGCCACTATGGAGAACAGCATGGAGGTTTCTTTAAAAACTAAAAATAGGTCTATCATACAACACTGCAATCCCACTCCTGGGCATATATCTGGAGAAAAACAGGATAGGAAATGATACATGCACCCCCAATGTTCTTACCCTAAAAAGGAAACTGATGTTGTTCCTTCTGGCCATTTACCAAGTCCTCACACTTTTATCTACTTCCTCTCCTTCCCTATGTATCACTTTAGCTGATGCTTTCCCCATTTCTGGGAATTCTCTTGTATATATTCTGATAAACTGATATAGCCCTTGAATTGGTTCAAGATGGCAGAGTAGAAGGATGTGCACTCACTCCTTGAGAGAGCACTGGAATCACAACAAACTGCTGAACCATCATTGACAGGGAGATGCTAGAACCAGCCAAAAAAGATATCCCATATATCCAGAGACAAAGGAGGAGCTGCAATGAGATAGTAGAAGGGGTGCAATCATGATAAAATAAAATCACATAATCACCAGGTGGGCTACTCATAACTGGAGATCAATTATATCACAGAATTTCTACTGGAGTGAAGGTTCTGAGCCCCATGTCAGGCTTCCCAATGTGGGGGTCTGGCAACAGGAGAAGGAATCCCCAGAGAACCTGACTTTAAAGGCCAGTGGGATTTGGTTGCAGGACTTCCACAGGATTGGGGAAAACAGAGTCCACTCTCGGAGGGCACACACAAAATCTGGTGCACATTAGAAGCCAGGGGAAGGGAGCAGTGACCCCACAGGAGACTGAACAAGACCTTACCTGCTAGTGCTGGAGGGTCTTTGCAGAAGGGGGGGGCAGCTATGGTTCACCATGGAGACAAGGACACTGGTAGCAGCAGTTCTCAGAAGTACTCATTGGCATGAGGCCTCCATGAGGTCACCATTATCCATACCAAACAGCCTGTAGGCTCCAGTGTTGGGCTGCTTCAGGCCAAACAACCAAGAGGGAAGGAACACAGCCATACCCATCAGCAGACAAGTGAGTTAAAGTTTAACTGAGTACAGACTTGTCCACAAGAGCAAGACCCAGCTCTACTTACCACCAGTCCCTCCCATCAGGAAACTTGCACANACAGCCTGTAGGCTCCAGTGTTGGGCTGCTTCAGGCCAAACAACCAAGAGGGAAGGAACACAGCCATACCCATCAGCAGACAAGTGAGTTAAAGTTTAACTGAGCACAGACTTGTCCACAAGAGCAAGACCCAGCTCTACTTACCACCAGTCCCTCCCATCAGGAAACTTGCACAAAACTCTTAGATACTCCATCTACTAGAAGGTAGACAGCAGAAGCAAGAACTGCAACCCTGCTACCTGTTGAATAAAAACCACTATCACAGAAAACTAGAGAAAATGAAAATGTGGAGGGTCATGTCTCAGAAGAAGGAACAAAATAAAACCCCAGAAAAGCAACTAAATGAAGTAGAAATAGGCTACCTTCCAGAAAAAGAATTTAGAATAATGATAGTGAAGATGATCCAGGATCTTGGACAAATGATTTAGGCAAGGATTGAGAAGATTCAAGCAATGTTTAATATAGACCTGGAAGAACTAAAGAACAGAGACAAAAAGTACACTAACTGAAATTAAATAGATACTAGAGGGAATCAAGCAGAATAAATGAGGCAGAAGAAGGAATAAGTGACCTAGAAGGCAGAATGGTGGAAATCACTGCCACTGAACAAAATAAAGAATGAAATAAAGACAACCTAAGAGGCCTCTGGGACATATTAAACACATCAACATTTGGATTTTGGGGTCCAAAAATGATAAGAAATAGAGAAAGGATCTAATAAAATACTTGAGGAGACTATAGCTGAAAACTTCTCGAACATGGGAAAGGAAACCCCTCAACCAAGTTTGGGAAGTGCAGAGTGTCCCAGGCAGGTTAAACCCAAAGAGGAGCACAGGAAGACACATGGTAATCAAATTGACAAAAATTAAAGACAATGAAAAAATATGAAAATCAACAAGGGGAAAATGACAAAAAAATACACTGGTACTTCCATAAAGTTATGAGCTGATTTCTAGGCAGAAACTCTGCAAGCAAGAAGGGAGAGGCACAATGTATTTAAAGTGATGAAAGGGAAGAACCTACAACCAAGAATACTCTACTCCGCAAGNAAATGACAAAAAAATACACTGGTACTTCCATAAGGTTATGAGCTGATTTCTAGGCAGAAACTCTGCAAGTAAGAAGGGAGTGGCACAATGTATTTAAAGTGATGAAAGGGAAGAACCTACAACCAAGAATACTCTACTCAGCAAACATATCATTCAGATTTGAAGGAGAAATCAAAAGCTTTTCAAACAAGCAAAAGTCAAGAATTCAACATCATCAGAAAAGCTTTACAACAAATATAAAAGGAACTCCTCTAGGTAGGAAAGAGACTAGCAACTTAAAACAACTTGTGCAACTATAGACTGCTATATCAAAACCTCATAGAAGCAGCAAACCTAAAAGCTACAATGGATATACCCACAAAAAAGAAAAAGCAACCCAACATAACACTAAAGATGACCATCAAACCACGAGAGAGGAGAACAAAAGAGGAAAGGAAGAAAAAAGACCTACAAAAACAAACCCCAAATAATTAAGAAAATGGCAATAGGAACACACATACTGATAATTACCTTAAATGCAAATGCATGAAACGCGCCAACCAAAAGACAGAGACTGAATGGCTTCAAAAACAAGACCTGTACATATGCTGTCTATAAGCGACCCACCTCAGACCTAGGGACACATACAGACTGAAAGTGAGGGGATGGAAGAAGGTATTCCATGCAAATGGAAATCAAAAGAAAGCTGGAGTAGTCATACTCCTATCAGACAAAATAGACTTTAAAGACTTAATAAGAGACAAAGAAGGACACTACATAATGATCAAGGGGTCAATCCAAGAAGAAGATTTAACAATTGCAAATATATACGTACCCAACAAAGAAGCACCTCAATTCATAAGACAAATCATCACAGCCATAAAGTGAAAAATTGACAGTAACACAATAATAGTGGGGGACTTTAACATCTCACTTTCATCAATGGATACATCATCCAGTCAGAAAGTCAATAAGGAAACACAGGCCTTAAATAACACATTAGACTAGATGGATTTAATTTATATTTATAGAGCGTTCCATCCAAAAGCAGAAGAATAGATGTTTCTCAAGTGCACATGCAATATTCTCCAGGACTGACCACATGCTTGGCCACAAAGCGAGTGCAAATTTAAGAAAACCGAAATCATATCATGCATGTTTCCCAACTACAACACTTTGAATTAGAAATAAAGTATAAGAAAAAAACAATAAAACACAAACACATACAGGTTAAACAATATGTTACTACCAAACCATGGATCACTGAAGAAATCAAAGGAGAAATAAAAAAACACCTAGAGACAAATGAAAATGAAAGCACAATGATCCAAAACCTATAGGATGTAGCAAAAGTAGTTCTAAGACGAAAATTTACAGCAATACAGTCTTACCTCAGGAAACAAGAACAATCTCAAATAACCTAACCTCACACTTAAAGCCATTAGAGAAAGTAGAACAAACAAAACCTAAAGTTAGTAGCAGAAAAGAAAACAAGATCAGAGCAGAAATCAGTGAAACAGAGACAAAGAAGACAACAGCAAAGATCAACAAAACTAAAAGCTATCTATCTTTGAAAAGATAAAACTGATAAAGTCTTAGCCAGATTGAGAGAGGACTCAAATCAATAAAATTAGAAATGCAAAAAAATGTTACAACCGACACCACAGAAATACACAATATCGTGAGACTACTACAAGCAACTGTATGACAATAAAGTGGACAACCTGGAAGAAATGGACAGATTCTTAAAAAGATGCAGACTTAACCATGAAGAAATAAAAAATATGAATAGCCCAATCATATGCACCGAAACTGAAACTGTGATTTTAAAACTCCCAACAAACAGAAGTCCGGGACACAGGTGACTTCTATCAAACATTTAGAGAAACGCTAACACCTATCCTTCTGAAACTGTTCTGAAAAAATGGCAGAGGAAGGAAAACTCTCAAAATCATTCTATGAGGCCACCATCACTCTGATACCAAAATCAGACAAAGATACCACACAGATAAGAAAATTACAGGCCAATATCACTGTTGAACACAGACACAGAAATCCTCAACAAAATACTATCAATTCTAATGCAACAATACACTAAAAGGCTCAAATACCATGATTAAGTGGGATTTATCCCC
>SJYV01037346.1:4253-16767 GCA_006410875.1 Neotragus pygmaeus | reverse complement strand
AAAAGACTCTGATGCTGGGAGGGATTGGGGGCAGGAGGAGAAGGGGACAACAGAGGATGAGATGGCTGGATGGCATCACCGAATCGATGGACGTGAATTTGAGTAAACTCTGGGAGTTGGTGATGGACAGGGAGGCTGGAGTGCTGCGATTCATGGGGTCACAAAGAGTCGGACATGACTGAGTGACTGAACTAAACTGAACTGAACTGAAGACAGCCCTATGGATAACATCATAGTCAATGGTGAAAAGCTGAAAGCGTTTACTCTAAGATCAGGAACAAGGCAAGGATGTCCACTTTTGCTACTTATATTCGACATAGCTTTGGAAGTCCTAGCTACAGCAATCAGAGAAGAAAATAAAAAGAATCCAAATGGCGGGGGGGGGGGGGGGTGTAACTGCCATGATATTATACATAAAAAACCCTAAAGATACTACCAGAAAACTACTAGAGCTCATCAATGAATTCAGTAAAGTTGCAGGATACAAAATTAATACAGAGAAATCTCTTGCATTTCTATGCACTAAAAGTGAAACATCAGAAAGAGAAATTAAGGAAACAATCCCATTATCATTGCTTTAAAAAAAATAAAACACCTAGGAACAAATCTACCCAGGGTGCAAAAGACCTGTACATGGAATACTATAAGACACTGATTAAAGAAATCAAAGATGACACAGATGAAAAAATATATTATGTTCTTGGATTGGAAGAATCACCATTGTCCAAATAATTACATTACCCAAGGCAATCTACAGATCAAATGCAATCCTTATCAAATTACCAATGACATTTTTCACAAAACTAGAACAAAAAAATCTTAAAATTTGTATGGAGACACAAAAGATCCCAAATCATTGAAACAATCTGGAGAAAGAAAAACAGAGCTGGAGGGACCAGGCTCTCTGACTCCAGATTATACTGCAAAACTATAGTCATCAAAACAGTGTGGTACTGGCAGAAAAACAGATATATAGATCAATGGAACAGGATAGAGCACCCAGAATTAAACCCATGCACCTGTGCTCAATTAATCTATGACAAAGGAGGCCAAACTATACAATGGTGGGAACATAGTCTATTCAATAAATGATGCTGGGAAAACTGGACAGCTACATGTGAAGAAAAAAAAAAAGAAATTAGATCATTCTTTAATACTATACACAAAATAAACTCAAAATGGATTAAAGACACTACACAGCTCCTAGAAGAAAACATGGGCAGAACACTGTCTGACATAAATGGCAGCAATATCTTTTTTGATTTACCTCCCAGAGTAGTGGAAATAAAAACAAAAACAAATAGGAACTAATTAAACTCAAAAGCTTATGTATAGCAAAAGAAATCATAAACCAAACCAAAGACAGCCCAAAGATTGGGGAAAATATTTGCAAATTATGTGACCAACAAGGGATTAGTCTCCAAAGTTTATAAACAGCTAATGTGACTTAATACCATCAAAAACAAACAACCCAATCAAAAAATGGGCAGAGGACCTAAATAAACATTTCTCCAAAGAAGCCGTACAGATGGCCAAGAGGCACATGAAAAGACATTCAACATTGCTAAGTATTCAATTCAGTTCAGTCGTGTCCGACTCTTTTCGACCCCATGAATTGCAGCACGCCAGGCCTCCCTGTCCATCACCAACTCCCGGAGTTCACTCAGACTCATGTCCATCGAGTTGGTGATGCCATCCAGCTATCTCATCCTCTGCCGTCCCCTTCTCCTCCTGCTCCCAATCCCTCCCAACATCAGAGTCTTTTCCAATGAGTCAACTCTTTGCATGAGGTGGCCAAAGGACTGGAGTTTCAGCTTTAGCATCATTCCTTCCAAAGAACACCCAGGACTGATCTCCTTCAGAATGGACTAGTTGAATCTCCTTGTAGTCCAAGGGACTCTCAAGAGTCTTTTCAATCACCATAGTTCAAAAGTATCAGTTCTTCAGCACTCAGCTTTCTTCACAGTCCAACTCTCACATCCATACATGACCACTGGAAAAACCATAGCCTTGACTAGATGGGGTGCTGGTATATTCAGATGCCCACAAATTCATTACTGCTTTCTTACTGTATTTGCAATGATACCTTGCTGTTTTTACACCCCCAAAGAGTCAGCAAGTGTAACCAAACTACTAGGACAAAGTTTCAGTCATTCCTAAAAAAGAAAAACAAATCAGAGAATATTGCTTCATATCCTTCTCCCTGACTTCTGCTTAGATGGACAGAAGGAGTTGCAGGCAGAATCCTGAAATTCCAGGGGTGGAAGGAGTCAGATAGGACACCCCGGGACTTGACTTACCCAGGTGATGGGGGTAGCATGTGAAAGGTCACAGTGACTGTGGGCCAGCCAAGCCCTTCTGATGCTCTTAGTCCCAGAGAGCAACCAGACTGCCTGGGTGGGGCCAGCTGCCCTCACCTCCTGTGCTCCCCTCAGCTCCTGCAGCTTGGAGGGGCCAGTGCAGCCCAGTGAGGAGGAGGAGCTGCACTAGGAAGACTAAGAGGCAAGTGCCAGTGTCGCCTGTCCACGCTGACAGCTAGGTCGAAAATGAGTAGTTAAGGAAAGAGAGTTTTTCTTCAAATGAGTTTGGAGATTTTCACCATTACAGGGAGTAGGGCATTGATTGCTATTATGAACAGAGTGACAAGAAAAGTCAAAACTTGCTCTAGATTTCTTCCAAGAGACAAGAAAGTTTCTGGCTCCACTGAAGAAGCTTGATGGGACTGGGGGAGATAAAAATGAGATGCTTTTACGCTTGCACCCTGCATCCTTCCTAGTCAACGTGGCAGGTGTGGAGGCATCTGTGGTCACACAGCTGTCACTCATGATGCTCTAATTAGCAAAGGACTGACTTCTCAGCCTTTGCCTGAGCCAGTTCAACAACTGGGATGTGATTGAATTAATATAGGACTAAGAGAGTTCANCTAGTCAACGTGGCAGGTGTGGAGGCATCTGTGGTCACACAGCTGTCACTCATGATGCTCTAATTAGCAAAGGACTGACTTCTCAGCCTTTGCCTGAGCCAGTTCAACAACTGGGATGTGATTGAATTAATATAGGACTAAGAGAGTTCAGTTCAGTCATGTCTGACTCTTTGCGACCCCATGAATTGCAGCACGCCAGGCCTCCCTGTCCATCACCAACTTCCGGAGTTCACCCAAACTCATGACCATCGAATCGGTGATGCCATTCAGCCATATAAGAGAGGCGCACATCAAAACTACAATGAGATATCACCTCACAGAAGTCAAAATAGCTATTATCAAAAAATCCACAAACAATAAATGCTAGGGAAGGTGTGGAAAGAAGGGAACCCTCCTGCACTGTTGGTGGGAATGTAAATTCATACAGCCACTATGGAGAACAGTATGGAGGTTTCTTTAAAAACTAAAAATAGGTCCACCATACAACCCTGCAATCCCACTCCTGGGCATATATCTGGAGGAAAACATGATCAGAAAGGATATATGCACCCCAGTGTTCATTACAGTACTGCTTACAATAGTCAAGACATGGAAGCAACCTAAATGTCCATTGACAGAGGAACAGATAAACAAACTGTGGTACATATATACAATGTAATATTACTCAGCCAATAAAAAGAATGAAATAACGTCACGTGCAGCAACATGGATGGATCTAGAGATTATCATACTGACTGAAGTCAGACAGAGAAAGAGAAATATCATACGATACAGCTTATATGTGAAATCTAAAAAGAAATGATATAAATGAATTTATTTACAAAATACAAACGAAGTCACAGACTTAGAGAACAAACTTATGGTTACCAGGGCAAAGAGTGAAGGGAAGGGATAATGAGGGAGTCTAGGGATTGACATTTATACACAGCTGTATTTAAAGCTTATAACTAACAAGGATCTATTGTATAACACAGGGAACTCTGTTCAATGTTATGAAACAACCTGGACGGGAAGGGAGCTTGGGGGAGAATGGATACATGTATATGCATGGTCGAGTTGCTCTGCTGTGCACCTGAAACTATTACATTGTTAATGGGCTATATTCCAATGTAAAATAAAAAGTGTGTGTTTTTAAAAAAGATAATACATTACCACATTAAAAAAAAAAAAAACTGGAACAGAAAAACAGGAAGTGAGGTGAAGTGAAGTGAAAGTTGCTCAGTCGCATCCAACTCTTTTTGATCCCAGGGACTGTACAATCCATGGAATTCTCCAGGCCAGAATACTGTAGCTGTTCCCTTCTCCAGGGGGTCTCCCCAATTCAGGGATCAAATTCAGGTCCCCCACATTGCAGGTGGATTGTTTACTAGCTGAGTCACCAGGGAACCCCGAAAAACAGGAAGGTATTGGGAAATTCTAAAGCAGCCATGGTTAATAAAACTGCACTTTGGCAAAAATAATCATGATGACTTCAGACACTTATAACCCGGGAAAGTGCTTTCTGAAAGAGCTGCTTAATGTACTGATATACACCCCAACTCCCCAAAATGTTAGGCCATGATTAAGAAAATCTGTTTTTATAACAAGTTATTACTTCACTGAACAGGAATTATCATCAGCAATTCTGTTGCCTTATCAAGTGGCTCAGAGGGTAAAGTGTCTGCCTGCAATGCAGGAGGCCTGGGTTCGATCCCTGGGTCAGGAAGATCCCCTGGAGAAGGAAATGGCAACGCACTCCAGTACTATTGCCTGGAAAATCCCATGGAGAGAGAAGCCTGGTAGACTACAGTCCATGGGATTGCAAAGAGTTGGACACAACTGAGCAACTTCACTTTCACTTTCTTATCAAGAGATCCATGATGCCTTTTCAGAGAAAAGCAACTTCCATGGCTGGTCATAATAGACACTCAATTGTATAGCCCCTTCTATGTGCCCTAGTTAGTTCAGCTTTCCTGATAGTTCAGTTGGTAAAGAATCTACCTGCAATGTGGGAGACCTGGGTTTGACCCCTGGGTTGGGAAGATCCCCTGGAAAAGGGAAAGGCTATCCATTCCAGTATTCTGGCCTGGAGAATTCCATGGACCGTATAGTCCATGGGGTCGCAAAGAGTCAGACATGACTAACGGACTTTCAGACTATGTGCCAGGCACTGTTCCTCACAACAAACTTACGATATAGGTATTATTATAATACCCATTTTATAGATGAGGAAATTGAGGCATGGAGAGATTAGATAATTGGCTAAAAGTCATGCAGTTTGTCAGTATTGGAGCCAGGCTTCAAACATAGGCGGTCTGGCCCCATGGCTTCTGTCTTGGAATTCCATCCCATCTCTCTAATATTTGACTTCCAAGAATGAAGACCTGCCATGGAAAGAGTGAACATGTGGTGCAAACTTCCACAGGGAATCTGGAAATAAGGAAGCCCTGAGAGATGAAGGATCAATTGAGATTGGCCTCAACCACAAGTCTGCTGTCAATTAAGGAGCCTGAACAACTCCCAGGACTGTAGACTCCTTGACAGCCACTTAAAGGGATTAGCTAATCTAGACAGGCAGTCACTTAGTCTCAAGTGGTACTGGTAAGCCATGGAAGAGTGGAAAAGGAGTCTGTGACCAGCTGTTTTGGGCAAGCAGTTGTGTACTGCCTGAAATGCCCAGTCCCAGTGAGAGGCAGATGAATCAGGTCCTCAGCCTGAGAATCCCTGATATATTTTTTATCCCAGGTAGTTTGATTACAGTGAGAATGTGCCCAGAGCAGGCTACACAAATAACCGGATTGTTAAAAATCAGTTTCCTTGTATCTGATCAGCTCTGGAGAACTGCAAAGAATGAATTTCTAGAGTCTATCCCTGAGAAACCCAGGGCCAGATCTGAAACTCACTTTACCGAGGCACATGCCACTTTATGAGTGTCTTGGCAACCAACCCATCTCTTTCCCTAGTGACAACCTGACTGCCCTATACATATGACTAGAAAAACTGGTAATTCCCTGGTTGTCCAGTGGTTAGAACTCCATGCTCTTATTGTCCATGGCTTGGATTCAATCCCTGGCTGGGGCCACAAGCTGCTGGACCAAAAAAAAAAAGAAAAGAAAAATTTACAAGGCACCCTAAAACACACGTGGGGCTTTCGGTCTGGAAAGACAAATGCAATGTGATTATGTTTGAAGCCTATGATAGACTGAGGCCAGAATCGGGGACTCAGTTTAAGAAGCAATTTCTTGCAGGGTGATATTTTCCTAAATAAACAGTGCCCCATCTTCAGAAAAACAATGTCTCCATCTCATTCTTTAGGCTGCCCACTCCATCTACCGGAACATTTAAAACAATTCCAATAATCTAAAAGGAGATCACGAAAGGAAGAATAGTTTCTGCCATCGTTCTAGACACAACCGCCATTTCCGTTTCCGGGGCACTCCCCAGCCTGTCCCAGGTGTGTTCAAAACTGAGCAGTTTCAGTGCGCCACCAGGCGGCATCGACACCACCGCCTCCAGAACGTGCAAGCAAATCACGGGTCAGGAGCCGGGGAGTGATCACTTCTGAGCTCAGAAGCTGAGGCAGCTTCAGAGACTGGAAAAATTTAAGAGTGATAAGTGGGCACATTGCGAAAGCTAAGGCTTTGAAATCTGGTAACTGCACACACTGGTTGATGGAAGACAGTAGAACAAGAACCCATAAGGCGCTTTTAGGAATGGATAGCCCTGCTGAACCCCACCCTAGTTTTGCGCAAGGTCAGCACAGAAAGGGGATTAGGAAATAAAATGAATCCGCTCTCGTTTTAAATAAATTGTCTCTTATGCGTTACTTTTGAAGTCTTTCAGTTGTTGTTGTTGTTGTTGTTTTTTTAACTTAATCTTAGTTTTACTCATTGGGAGTGAAACAGACAAAATCCAGACCTCCCCCCCACCCCAACACACACACACACACACACACACACACACACACACACACACACACACACACACCCTCCTTTTGCTTTTGAAGCAAAGGGTACAGTTCAGTGTCAATACCTGTAGGGATAAAACCTTGTTTAAAACCTGTTTTATTAAGAGGGGAGTAGCCAAGTACATGCCGTTTTGCATTTCAGCTCTGTCTCCATTTGCTGTGTATCTTTATGCAAATCATTGCACTTGCTCAGTCTCAAACTTTCTCATCTGTAGAATTGGGATAATAAACCTATTTAGGATCGTGTTATTGTTGTTGTTTAGTGGCTAAGTCGTGTCAGACTCTTTGCCACCCCTTGGACTGTAGCCTGCCAGGCTCCTCTTTCCATGGGATTTCCAAGGCAAGAAAACTGGAGTGGGTTGCCTTCTCCAGGGGATCTTCCTCACCCAGGGATCAAATCCACGCCTCCTGCGTTTTTTTGCATTGGCAGGCGGATTCTGTTTTACCCCTATGGCACCTGGGAAGCCCATTTAGGACTGCAGTGAGCAGTATATGAAAGAACATAAATCCTTGGGTACACCGCCTAGCACATTTCAAGCTAACAATACCAGGTTGCACTTCTCAACACTTTAAACCAAAGCCATTGTCAATTAAAAAAAAAAAGTGGCAACCTGGATCACACTCTATGATGAGAATAAATATATTTAGACGTCCTTTGGCTGACGCTTTTAGGATCAGCCAAGAATCAGCAAAGCCAAGAGCCGTGCCGGAGCGAACCTATTTGTCCGCCAAGAATTCCGGCCAGCACTTTCTAAGTTCGGNAAAAAAAAAAAAATTAACAACAACCAAAGCAAAGACTGTAATAAGAGACAAACATGGCATTGCTGAGGTATCAGCGACACACAATAAGCTGCACAGAGCTAAAGCGTACAATTTAAAATGTAAACATGTTTTGACCTGTGTCGGTTCCACCCGCACTCTGAGACAGGTGAGATTGAAATCAGCCCTCAGGCAGCCTCCCGAAAAGTCTGAATGTCATCTGTGTGTTTAGGTCTTCTCTTTCTCTCCTCAGGGACAAGCCACGAGCTGAGTCTTCCTGGTTGGGCTATGCCGAGTCAGGGTTAGGGACTCTGTTGGCAGAGGACATGCTGATTCAGACTTCTGCCTTATTCTCAGCAGCCTCTAGGCTTTGAGAGTACACTGGCTCTCTCAGCGCTCTGAGACAAGCAAGACAGAAGGCTGTCCCTTGGGAAGCCCCCATCTCTCTCTCCCTCCCTCCCTCCCTCCCCAGGGAGAAGCTAGGATAGGAGGATTTTCATTTGCTCACCCTACACAAAGCCAGGAGGATGACTGATGCCAAATGCCTGCCCTCTTGTCCAAGCTATTGTCTTTGTTCTCTGTGTCTCTCGATCTGGGATTCCCTGCTGTCCAGGCTCAGATCCAGATAAGACAAAAGACAGTGCCTTGGGAAGTCTCCAGAACAACCAACATGTTGGCTGTAACATCCATTCCTTTCCTTCCCTCCCCAGGGAGAAGCTGGGAGCTGAGAGTGCCCTCCCAATTCATAAAAAAGAAATAGGAGGGATAAACCAAAGCCTAGTAATAGTCTATCCCAGCGGGTAGACTGGGATGGAGTGTAAAAAATGTGGGCATTGGAGCAAGTAGAAGGGAAGGGAGCGCTTTCCTGGTGGTTCAACCGGTAAAGGATCTGCCTGCAAAGCAGGAGACAGGGGCTTGATTCCTGGGTCAGGAATGTCCCCTGGAAAGGGAATGGCAACCCACTCCAGGATTCTTGCCTGGAAAATCCCATGGACAGAGAGGCTGGTGGGTTACAGTTCATGGGGTCGCAAAGAGTTGGACACGACTGAGCGACTAACCCACACACCAGAAGGGGAGGGAGGCGGGGAGGGAGGCTAGGTGTGATATTTCTCTGGGTATAACATTCTATGTCCTGAACTTTAGAACCATATTAAGGTTTCATCTACTCAGAAAATATATATAATTTACAAACCAGGATTAGGGATGTAGGACAGACCAAAGCCAGAATAACAACTAGCAATATAAGCAGTATGACCTACACGTTGGATTTGAAATCAGTTTCTTTATTTGAAAATTTAAAATAATAACAGTTTCCTTGAAGCACTGTTTTGAGAATTAAATGAGCTAATGGGTTCATTGATTCAAGGACATGAGTTTGAGCAAACTTCAGAAGGTAGTGAAGGACAGGGAAGCCTGGCATGCTGCAACCCATGGAGTCGAAAAGAGCTGAATATCATTGAGCAACTGAACAACAACAGTAACAACAAAATGGATATAAAGCTACTTACCATGCTATATGCCCAGTAAATATTACCTATTATTATTTTTGTGATTATAATTATGTTGTCAGAGGGGCAGGTTTCTGCAACTAAATATCAAAGTATATATATTCAATATGGAAATAAATATAAAGTAATACAGCTCTCTTTGACCTTCAAGTTTGACTAGTACTTCAGTTATTCATTTACTCATTCATAAAGAAACATGTATCAGGAACTTTGTTAGACTTTAGGGATTACAAAGAAGAATAAAGCAAAATCTCTGTTTTCAATGGTCTCTCAGTCATAGGGAAGTCAAGGGATAACCACATAACCATAATACACTGTGTTAAGTGCAGTGACTGATAAACACAGGGTACTTTGGGAAGTTCCAAGAAGGAAGTATGTAGCTCGGGATGAAGTGAGTCAAAGAAATCTTCCTAGTTGCAGTGAACTTGAGCTAATTCTTAGAATGAATAGCTGGGAGCAGAAGAAAGGGAGGAGGCAGACAGGGGAAAGGGTTTGAAGCTCCTCTGTCTACACAATTCATCTCAAAAGCAAGAGAACTGCATGCTTTAATTAATCAAAAAAAAATTGTAGGGCTTCCCTGGTGGCTCAGTGGTAAAGAATGCACCTGCCAATGCAGGAGACACAAGTTCGATTCCTGGCCTGGGAAGATCTCACATGCCATGGAAGAGTGAAGTCTGTGCACCACAACTATTAAGCCTGTGTGCCTGAGAGCCTGTACTCTGCAACAAGAGAAGCCTTTGCACGGCAACTAGAGTCGCCCCCACTCTCTGCAACTAGAGAAAAGCTTGAACAGCAGCGATATCCAGTACAGCCAAAAATAAAGAAATAATTTAAAATTTAAAAAAATTTAAAATGGACTGTCAGCTACAGCCCATGGGGTCTCAAAGAGCAGGACATGACTGAGTGACTAACAATCTCTTAAGGACTGGTTCAATTTAAAAACAGGAGATGAAAATGAAAGTGACAATACATTCATGTAAAATAAAAATAGGAAATTTATGCAAACCGAAACACTCGTGGTGTCATGATTGGTACATGTGCTCCATATAGGCAGGCTGAACAATTGTCTTGAGTGCCTGGAGTCAGAGCAAAAGGAATTAGCTAGAACAGGGAGCTGCCTGGTTGAGAACAGGGGCCTGATTTCCTGTTCTTAATCTATATGATTCCCTGGATCTTAAAAATCCTCCTGACTATGGTTATGTGAAAGATGAGCTTGGGAAACAGGCCCGGGTCTTAGACTGATAAGCATCAAATGAGAATGCCTTTTGGAACTGGCACAAACAGTACCTGCTGAGCAAGCATCACGAGCTGAGGTCATGTTAAGACATCAAGGGAAAGAAATTAGCATGGGAACATATACCTACCAAATTATTAGTGCAACACTGGCTGTGAAATTGGGGTGTCTCTGGCACCCCACTCCAGTACTCTTGCCTGGAAAATCCTATGGACCGAGAAGCCTGGTAGGCTGCAGTCTATGGGGTTGCTAAGAGTCAGACACGACTGAGCGACTTCACTTTCTCTTTTCACCTGCATGCACTGGAGAAGGAAATGGCAACCCACTCCAGTGTTCTTCCCTGGAGAATCCCAGGGATGGGGGAGCCTGGTGGGCTGCTGTCTACGGGGTCGCACAGAGTCGGACACGACTGAAATGACTTAGCAGCAGCAGCAGCTAAACCTTTGAGAGTTAGACAAACCATATTAACATAAACTCAGAGCATTATGCAAATTGGGCTTCCCAGGCGGCGCATTGGTAAAGAATTCACCTGTCAATGCAGGAGACACAAGAGACATGGGTTCCATCGCTGGGTTGAGAAGATCCCCTGGAGGAAGAAATGGCAACCTTCTCCATTATTCTTGCCTGGAAAATTCCATGGACAGAGGAGACTGGCAGGCTACAGTCCATGGAATCAAAAAGAGCTGGATACAACTGAGCACTAATGCATGCATGCATTAGGCATATCATCCACTTAAAATAATTGCATGTACATGCATAGATGCATAAGTGTGGATCTGTATATAAAATATTATGAGTGGTTTTCCTACATAAAGAAACCTAGGTGGAAGCATGGGGTATTCTGTATTTTCTTATCACTTTATCTGTGATTTCAAATTTTTTTAGAATAAAAATGCACTACTTATACATATAAGTATACATACTTATACATACTTATACATATATAAGTATGTATAAGTATATATAAGTATGTATAAGTATATATAAGTATGTATAAGTATATATATTTATACATATAAGTATATTGTATAAGAAAGCTTGAAAAATTAGCATCAGAGAAAAAAGACTGTCTTCTACATTCACTGGAATGACTAAGAGTGTTGCAGCCTGGATGGTGTTAGGTGTGAACAGGTTAAGATCGTAGAGAACACTGAGGAGAGTGGCATGTAGAGAGGACCGTGGTGCTGCACAAAATGGAATTTCTTTTCGATTTGGACTAAAAAAACAGGAAAGGACTATTTTTGGTAGAAGTGTTTTAAATGCCCCGCCCCCTGGCACAGCTGGCACAACAAATATTTATCTTGCATAAAGGATGCACATGCTATTTTTCGAGCACACTCAAGTCATTTATGTTCTAGGCTATAAAGCAAGTATCCGCAACTTACAAAAAGTTAAGGGTGTATACATCGCGACAAAATGAAAACAGAATCACTTAGATAAAGGTAACAAAAAACTTCCCCAAATATTTAAAAAATTTGAAAAATACACATTTAAGTAACTCAGGGACGACAGAATAAATCATGAGGGAATTCTGACAACACTTCAGTTCAGCTCAGTTGCTCAGTCATGTCCGACTCCTTGCAACCCCATGAATCCCAGCACGCCAGGCCTCCCTGCCCATCACCAACTCCCGGAGTTCACTCAGACTCACGTCCATCGACTCGGTGATGCCATCCAGCCATCTCACCCTCGGTCTTTCTCTTTTCCTCCTGTCTCCAATCCCTCCAAACATCAGAGTCTTTTCCAGTGAGTCAACTCTGCATGAGGTGGCCAAAGTACTGGAGTTGCAGCTTTAGCATCAGTCCTTTCAAAGAAATCCCAGGGCTGATCTCCTTCAGAATGGACTGGTTGGAACTCCTTGCAGTCCAAGGGACTCTCAAGAGTCTTCTCCAACACCACAGATCAAAAGCATCAATTCTTCAGCGCTCAGCCTTCTTCACAGTCCAACTCTCACACCCATACATGACCACTGGGAAAACCATAGCCTTCACTAGACGGACCTTTGTTGGCAAAGTAATGCCTCTGCTTTTAAACATGCTGTCTAGGTTGGTCATAACTTTTCTTCCAAGGAGTAAACGTCTTTTAATTTCATGGCTGCAATCACCATCTGCAGTGATTTTGGAGCCCCCCAAAATAAAGTCTGA
>SJYV01037343.1:1622135-1683011 GCA_006410875.1 Neotragus pygmaeus | reverse complement strand
CCAAGGAGTAAGCATCTTTTAATTTCATGGCTGCAATCACCATCTACAGTGATTTTGGAGCCCCCCAAAATAAAGTCTGACACTGTTTCCACTGTTTCCCCATCTATTTCCCATGAAGTGATGGGACCAGATGCCATGATCTTCTCTTTCTGAATGTTGAGCTTTAAGTCAACTTTCACTCTCCTCTTTCACCTTCATCAAGAGGTTTTTGAGTTCCTCTTCACTTTCTGCCATAAGGGTGGTGTCATCTGCATATCTGAGGTGATTGATATTTCTCTTGGCAATCTTGATTCCAGCTTGTGCTTCTTCCAGCCCAGCGTTTCGCATGATGTACTCTGCACAGAAGTTAAATAAGCAGGGTGACAATATACAGCCTCCTTTTCCTATTTGGAACCAGTCTGTTGTTCTATGTCCAGTTCTAACTGTTGCTTCCTGACCTGTATATAGGTTTCTCAAGAGTTACATACCACTTATTATATGACAGGAAGTTCCTAAGTGCTTTAGAAATACTGTTAAATTTAATCTTCATGTTTAACCCATAAATACTATTACCATTCCTGTCTTATAATATTGCCTCATTTATTATTATATATTGTTGTGGGAATTAATTGAAAACCATGCTTGGAAAATGCTTAACACAGTGTCTGACATGTTGAAAACCCTCAGTAAGAAATTAACTTCTGCTACTGCTTCCTTTTTTATTTTTTTCTGTTGAAATTGTTACAGCAAAATTTCTTTCCTTTTCTTTTTTTCTTACACTTCAAGTGGCAAATAGTAGTACAGAAACCTAGTATTTCTTTGTCTGTCTCTGAGATGAGATGGTCAGGTTTACTGCTGGATAAATTATGTACAGTAAATTTCACCCTTTAAATGATTGATGAGTTTAGCAAAAGTGTATTGTCATGTCTCCATCACCACTTTGGAATACTTTGTCACTTATTTCTACCACCCCCAAAAGTTCCCTCTTGTTTTTCTGCAAATCAGTCCTTTCCCCAATCTCAGCCCCAGCAAGCACTGATCTGATTTTTCCCCTAAAAAGTTTTTTCTTTTACAAAAATGTTATATAAATGGAACCATACAGAGTAGATTATTTTGTTCTGACTTTTTTCACTTGGCAGAATGCTTTTGAGGTGTTGTTGCATTATGTGAAGTTCATTCTTTTTATGGCTAGTATTATTCTAATATATAGATGTACGAGTCCTTTATTAAATACATCACTTCCAAATATTTTCTTCTAGTCTGTAACTAATCCTACTCTCTCCTCAGAATGTCTTTCAAAGAGCAGTAATTTTAAAAATTAATTAATTTATTTTAATTGGAGGCTAATTACTTTACAATATTATGGTGGTTTTTGCCATACGTCGACATGAATCAGCCATGGGTGCACATGCGTTCCCCGATCCTGAACCTCCCTCCCACCTCCCTCCCCACCCCATTCCTCTGGGTTGTCCCAGAGCACCGGCTTTGAGTGCCCTGCTTCAGTTTCAATGCCCTGCATCGAACTTGCACTGGTCATCTGTTTTACATATGGTTATATACATGTTTCCAGAGAAGGTAATGGCAGCCCACTCCAGTACTCCATCCCATGGATGGAGGAGCCTGGAAGGCTGCAGTCCATGGGATTGGGAGGGTCAGATATGACTGAGCGACTTCACTTTCACTTTTCACTTTCATGCATTGGAGAAGGAAATGGTAACCCACTCCAGTGTTCTTGCCTGGAGAATCCCAAGGATGGGGGAGCCTGGTGGGCTGCCGTCTATGGGGTTGCACAGAGTCAGACATGACTGAAGTGACTTAGCAGCATATACATGTTTCAATGTTATTCTCACAGATCATCCTACCCTTGCCTTCTCTCACAGAATCCCAAAGTCTGTTCTTTACATCTGTGTCTCTTTTGCTGTCTTCCATATAGGGTTGTCATTACCATCAGACTCCACTGTCCATGGGATTTCCCAGGCAAGAATATTGGAGTGTGTTGCCATTTCTTTTTCCAGGGGACCTTCCCAACCCAGGGACTGAACATGTGTCTCCTCCACTGTCTGGCATTGTAGGCATATTCTTTACCACTAAGCCATGGATAGTTTGTACTTTTTGTAGTTTACTTCTTTGTAACTCTATGTCATAAGATTTTCTTCTATGTTCTTTTACAGAAGGCTTATGGCTTTATGGAACACATCCACGACAGTGATAAATTTTGAGTTGTATTTTTTAAAGGCATGAAACATAGGTTAAAATTTATTATTCTACATATGAATGTCAAATCATCCAATGCAGGAGATGCAAGAGACCAAGTCAAATCATTTAAATCATTAATCACTTCCTTAGTTAGACTACCTTTCCTGCATTGAATTACCTCCATATCTTTGTTGAAAGTTCATCATCTGTATATGTGTAAGTTAATTTCTGAATTCTATTCAGGTTCATGGATTTATATATCTTTCCAGTCTGTCTTAATTACTATAGCTTAATGTAAATTTCAAAATCAGGTCATGGGAAGGTCCTTAACTTTATCTTTTCCCCAAATTTGGCTACTTTAGGTCTTTTGATTTTCCATGTAAATAAATCTTATAGAAAGTTTGTCAATTTTTAGAAACGAATATGCTGGTATTTTGATTGGGATTGTGATGGCATATGTAAACCTATAGATCAATTAGAGGAGAAATGACATTTAAGCAAATTTAAGTTTTCTGGCATGTAAGTGTCTCCATTATTTAGAACTTCTTTGATTTTACTTAGGTAGATTTGTTTTATTAATATTTTATGTCTTACACATATATTGGTAAGTTTCTCTATAAATATTTCCTGGCTTAATGCTACTATAAATCGTGTAGATTTTTAAACTTTAATTTTTAATTGCTTGTTGCTACTATATAGGCAAACAATTGATTTTCATATTTTTCTTCTGTCCTGTGAATTTGTTAAACTCATTTATTAATTCCAGAGGCACTTTTGTAGATGCTTTGTATTATTTATATAGATGATCGTATCATGTGCAAATAAAGACGCATGTTTCTTTATTTCCAGTGTGCATCCTTTTGTTTTTACCTTTTCCCAGGTGGTGCTAGTGGTAAAGAATCTGCCTGCCAATTCAGGAGATGCAAGAGACACAAGTTCAATCCCTGGGTCAGGAAGATTCCCCGGAATAAAAAGCATTCTTGCCTGGAAAATTCCATGGACAGAAGAGCCTGGCAAACAGTTGGATGTAACTGAGCACATCCTTTTATTTATTTTCTTTTGTTTTACTTCACTGACTAAGACTTCCAAAAAATATGAATAGAAGTGATGAGAATGGGTCCCCTTGCCTTGTTCCTTATCTGAGAGGAGAAGCATTCAGACTTCCACCATTAAGTCTGACGTTAGCTGTCACTTTTCATGGATAAATTGTATTAGCTTCCAGAAGTTTCCTACTGTTTCTGGTTTAGTGAGAACTTTGATAATGAATGCATGTTGCATTTTGTCAAATTATTTTTCTGTATCTATTGAGCTGAACACTTGGCTTTGCTTATATAGTCAGTTAAAATGATGAATTATATGGATCTGGGGATGTTGAAACAACTTCACAATCCTTGGATAAACCCCAATTGTTCATGAAACACTATCCTTTTTATAGCTAGCAGGATTCAGTCTGTTAGCATTTTGTTAAGGCTTTTTTTTTTTTTAATCTGTGTTCTATTTTCTGGAAGAGTTTGTGCAGCATATGTATGATTTCTTCCTTAAGCATTTGGTAGAATTCACCAGTGAAGCCATCTGGGCCTGCAGTTTTCTTTATGGGAAGATTTTAAACTACAAATTCATTATTTCAGTAGATATAATGCTATTCAGGTTATCTGTTACTTCTTGGGTGAGCTTTGGAAATTTGTGTCCTTCCAGGATTTTGCACATTGCATAACAAGTCATCAAATTTATTGGCATAAAGTTGCTTGTAATATTTGTTTGCTAGACTTTGAAGTATATAAAAATCTGTAGTGATGGTCCCTTTTTGTTCCTAATTCAGTGATTTGTTTTTCTCCTTCTTTTTCTTAATCAGTCAGACTAGATCTTTATCAAATGAGCTGTGCTTTAAAAAATAACCAACTTTTAAATTAATTGTTTTTTCTTTATTCAGTTCAGTTCAGTTGCTCAGTCATGCCTTCCTCTTTGCGACTCCATGGACTATAGCACACCAGGCTTCCATGTCCATCATTAACTCCTGGATCTTGCTCAAACTCAAGTCCATCAAGTTGATGGGCCATTCCATTCCATCCTCTGTATTTATTAGTTTATTGCTTTTTCATTTTGTTGATTTTTGCTCTAACATTGCTAATTTTCTTCCTTCTTGCTTTGTGCTTAATTTCGTCTTCTTTTTCTAGTTTTTAAGGTGAATATTTTTTCCTTCATTTAAGAACTTTCTTATTTTCTAATATAAACATCTGTGCTGTGAGATGTGCCAAGTTGCTTCAGTCATGTCTGACTCTATGGACTGTACCCCACTAGGCTCCTCTGTCCATGAGATTTTCCAGGCAAGAATCCTGGAGTGGGTTGCCATTTCCTCCTCCAGGGGATCTTCCCGACCCAGGGACTGAACTTGGGTCTCTTAGGTCTCTGCATTGGAAGGTGGGTTCTTTTACCACTAGTGGACCTGGGAAGCCCACTTTGGAAAGAAAGAATATAAACACTTGATGCCATAAAGTTCCCTCTAGGCACTGCTTTAGTAGCATCTCACAAATTTTNCTTGGGTCTCTTAGGTCTCTGCATTGGAAGGTGGGTTCTTTTACCACTAGTGGACCTGGGAAGCCCACTTTGGAAAGAAAGAATATAAACACTTGATGCCATAAAGTTCCCTCTAGGCACTGCTTTAGTAGCATCTCACAAATTTTATATGATCTATTTCATTTTCATTCAATTCAAACTAACTTCTAAGTACCTTCTGGTTTCTTCTTTGATCCATGGGTTATTAGAAATGTGTTTACTTTTAAACATTTTGGATTTCCAGGTATCTTTCTGTTCTAATTTAATCTTATTATGGTCATAAAACATATTTTTCATGATTTCAATCATTTTAATTTGTTGAAATTTTATTTCATGATCCAGAAATTTGGTAAATGTTCCATATGCATTTTATTTTTTAATTTTTATTTTTCAAATTGTTATAGGAAATTTTATTTAAACAAAATATATCCAAACATTATCATCTCAACATTAATCAATCTTNTTGACGTACCACTTTTCCTATTTGGAACCAGTCTGTTTCATGTCCAGTTCTAACTGTTGCTTCCTGATCTGCATATAGGTTTCTCAAGAGGCAGGTCAGGTGGTCTGGTATTCCCATCTCTCTCAGAATTTTCCACAGTTTATTGTGATCCCACAGTCAAAGGCTTTGGACATCGGATGTGTACATCTTTTCAAATTAGTGTTTTCAGGTTTCTAAAGACATTTCAGGAATGGAAATTCTGGGTCAGATAGCAGTTCTATCTTAATTTTTTGAGGACTCTCCATACTGTTTTCCATCATGCCTACACCTATTTATATTCCCACCAATAGTGCACAAGTGTTCCCTTTTCTACTCACCCTTGCCAATACTTGTTATTTTCTTTTTGATAATAATCATTTTGACATATTGTGAGATGATATCTCATTGTGGTTTTGATTTGCTTTTACCTCATGATTTGTGATTTTGAGATCTTTTTATGCATCTATTGATCATCTGTGTATCTTCCTTAGGAAAATGTCTATTCAGGTCTTCTATTTTTTAATCAAGTTGCTTAGGTTTTTTGTTTGTTTTTTTGATATTGAGTTTTATGAACACTTTCCATATTTCGTATATTAACCTCTATTGAATGTATCATTTGCAAACAGCTNCTTCCTTAGGAAAATGTCTATTCAGGTCTTCTATTTTTTAATCAAGTTGCTTAGGTTTTTTGTTTGTTTTTTTGATATTGAGTTTTATGAACACTTTCCATATTTCGTATATTAACCTCTATTGAATGTATCATTTGCAAACAGCTTCTCCCATCTGGTAGGCCACTTTTCATTTTGTTAATAGTTTCCCTTCTTATGCAAAAGCTTTTTAGTTTGATATAGTCCCATCTGTTTATTATTGCTTTTGTTTCCCTTGCCTGACATTGAAAAAAAGTATTTCTAAGCCTAATGTCAAAGAGTTAATTTTCTTCTAGAATTTTCTTCTAATTTTCTAGAATTTTCTTCTAGAATTTTATGGTTTCAGGTCTTACATTTAAGTCCTTAAGCCATTTTGAATTTATTTTTGTATATGTGTGAGAAAATAGTCTTGTTTTCCCAACACTGTTGAAGAGGCTGTCTCTTCCCCACTGTATATTCTTGCCTTCTTTGTTGTAGATTAATTGCCCATGTAAGTGCAGTTTCATTTCTGTGCTCTTTATCTTGTTGCATTGATTTATGTATCTGTTTTTGTACCAGGTCCACACTGTTTTGATTACTGTGGATATGTGTTATAGTTTGAAATCAGGGAGCATGATACCTCCAGCTTCGTTCTTCTTTCTCAAGATTGTCTGGCTATTTGGAGTCTTTTGTGTTTCCATACATATTTTGCAATTGTTAGTTCTAGTTCTGTGAAATATACCATCAATATTTTGAAAGAGATTGTGTTGAATGTGTAGATTCCTTAGGGAGGTATGACCTTTCAATAATATTAATTCTTCCAATCCATGAGCATGGTATAGCTTTCTGTTCATGTTATCTTCAGCTTCTTTCATCAGAGTCTTATAGTTTTCTGAGTACAGGCCTTTTACCTCTTAAGTTAGATTTATTCCTAGATATTTTGTTCTTTTTGATGTAATTCTAATGGACTTAGAGGCTATTGTGGTGAGTGAAATGTCAGACAAAGAAGTAAAAATCCTTTGACTTCACTTACATGTGGACTCTTAACAAAACAAAACAAATAACAAAGATAAACAAAGCGATAGAGAACAAACAGGTGTTTGCCAGAAGAAGGGAAAGGTTGTTGGGGGTCAGACAGAATTAGGTGAGGGAGATTAAGAGGTACAAGCTTCAAATTATAAAATAAATGGGTCATGAGGACATCATGTACACTGTAGGGAATATAGTCAATAATTATGTAAATATATGGAGATAGATTGTAAATAGATTTTTCATGGTGATTATTTGGGAATATATAGAAATAACAAATCACTATGCTGTGTCATAAGAACTAACATAGTCTTATAGGTCAGTTATACTTCAAAAACAAACAAATGAACTCATAGACAAAGAAACTAAAGCCTAAACTACACACGAAGGCTGGTCGTGAATTCCTAATTCTTGTAACTGTGTGGGATTTGTGCTAAGTCACTTCAGTCATGTCTGATTCTGTGATGCAATGGACTGTAGTCTGTCAGCCTCCTTGGTCCATCGGATTTTCCAGGCAAGAACACTGGAGTGGGGTGCCATGCCCTCCTCCAGGGGATCTTCCCAACCCAGAGGTCAAACCCTCGTCTCTTATGTCTCCTGCATCGGCAGGCAAATTCTTTACCACTGAGCCACCTGGGAAGCCCAATTGTACAGGATAATAAATATTTACTATTGTTTTAAGCTGCTAGGTTTGGGGTACTTTTTTTACACAGCAACAGATAGCTAATACAAGTGCTTATAATGTGAAACTCCATTTTATCTTAGCCATCAATTGCTCACAATTTTCCCATCAACATTCTAGCTTGAAGAACTTCACACAATCAAGCTCTAACTGATTTCTTCCTCAAGATTAGATTTGGGTTAAACATTTTGTCAAGAATAGTACATCAGTGACACCTTATTCCCAACTATCTATCTTGCTTATCCATTAGGATTCAGATTAAATATTGCTTCTCTAGTGTCAGAATTTCTCTTTGTTACACTCTTACATGGAGAAGGAAATAGGAACCCACTCAAGTAATTTGCCTGGAAAATTCCATGGACAGAGGAGTCTGGTGGGCTACAGTCCATGGTGTCGCAGAGTTGGACACAACTGAGCAACTAAACAACCAACAACAACATACTGTCTCATACAACATGGCTTCTTTCTCAAAGTGCTTTCCCCAGTCACACTATCCTAAATGCAAATCTTGGGTTAATATCTGTTGTCCCCAGAGCATAAATATTCTGCAAGATCAGGGACTATCTCTATTTTATTCAGTTTTCATACTGTTCTTGGGAAAAGAGTGAATTCTCACCAAATAGTTGTTGAATCAATACACTCATGAATAAAGTCATTGATTTATATCTACTTTCTCCAGCTATTCATATATGCATATTAATTTTACCTCAAATCCATTGGATGCCTAATATATATTGGGCCTGTGTTGGGCATTTTAGAAAAATAGCTATAATTCAATGAAATATGCAATGTTCATTTATTAATCTGTTTATTCAAATTATCTTTGAATGTCTATAAAGTGTAATATTTTGCATTAGGGACTTAGACTACTGGCTAGTTGGTGCAATTACGAACTTCAAACCCTTTAAGCAATAAAATGAGCCATAATTTCTTTAATACGTTTTAAAGAACTCAAGGAGAAGCTATATATGTGTATAATATTGGTCAGAAACAATAATGTTCCAAAAATGTGTGATCTTGTTTCATCTGCTAATCTAACTCCAAAGAGAGAGAATATAAGCATTCTACCCTTTTTCTACAATATTTGGGGGATTTTAGAAAGGATTTCCTTCAATTTATAGCTAATTGATTTGTTTAGTTTAACAAAAATGTTTATGAATTTTATGATAGAAGTCTCTGTGCACAGATGGTCAGAAAAACAAAAGAGATGAATGTGGATAGTTTAATGGAAGGAACTGAAATTGCTAAGTTGGGAAGGGTTTGTATTTGCTGCCAAATGTAGCAGAGAAGCAAATACATCAATGCAGGAGCACATTTATCAACTTAACACATGCTTGTTGTGTGGCTACATCCCACTTGACTGTATTGAGCATCCCCACTCAGTGAAATTGGCTGGAACCTCTTTATTTGTTTATTTTTGGATGTGAAAATCTGTGCCCAGTGCTCAAAAGTTCCTCTGGGTATACCAGTCATATCAATTACCAAGCAAAAACAAAGGATAACGGAAACAAGACAGCAAATGACAAAAGACCCAGATCCTCTTCGTCTCATGTGCTGCTTGCAATCAATATGGCGAAACTAAAGATGAACATGAAGGTCAGCCATCTGGCCAAGACTCTGCCCTCAGAGGACATTTCTTGATTTTCTTTTCTCCTTGCATTGATATAAGCTGTGGGACAGGTAAGGCAAGTCACAGAAAATAACAGAAAGATTCATTGAGGGGAAACATGGTTCAAATAAAAGAGGCAAAATGTTTATAACATGCTGAGCACCATTTTACTGTATGGGTGTGTCTATATTTCTCTTTTTTGACACGACTGTGTGTCAAAAAGTACCAACCGTATACAACACACACATACACATATTTATGTACCATAGCCTAGTTAGTGAGATGGCATGCAAAGCAAAAAATTGAAAGAAGCTACTTCTTTTTTTAAATATAAATTTATTTATTTTAATTGGATGTTAATTACTTTACAATACTATATTTGTTTTGCCATACATCAACATGCATCCGCCACAGGTATACACATGTTCCCCATCCTGAACCCCTCTCCCTCCTCCCTCCTGGTACCATCCCTCTGAGTCGTCTCAGTGCTGAAATATATATAATATAAATATATATTTTTTAAAAAACTGAAATATAATATTAAACCTCTTATGTCTTAAATCCTTTTCAAATAACAAAAATTATAAACTCATCTCAGGGTACCCATGTTTGACAACTGGATATAGTTTAAAAAGAGAGGGAGAAATGTAGAATTGCCATGTATAAAGTTGGTAGGTAAAGCCAGATAGAAGCTTAGATTATTCTTGGTTGACACCTTAGAAAAACATTTTATTTACCTAAATCTATAAACCAGGGTCAAGGGCAATTAAATTTATAAAAAAAATTTTGTTATACCTAGATATTGTTTACTCATATGTTGGAGTGGGATAAAAAGCTTAAGTGAAATAAAGAGCATTGGGAAGTTCATCTCTAGAACCACACAGGAATTTCTAGGGACAAGTAATTGCTAGTCTGGCTTTTGTTTTTTCTCTTTTACCTTATGGGTGGAACTCCAAAGTATAATCTGTCCTTTTTTTTTTTTTAAAGGAAATATCTGGTGTTCTCTATGTAATAAACTCAATAGTGTAATGCATTCCACTTGAATTTTTGTCTCTTTTCTAATATATTGTAATCCTGGAATCCTTAGGTCAAAATTGTAGCCAAGAAGCAGATAGTCCTAATGTGTGGCATTTCCATTATGACAACTAACATATATTATTGTCTTTTAGAGAAATTTGCTGAGAATATTATAATATTATTTGCATTTTTTAACCTTATCCTTTGACTCAGGTAATTGGTTAATTATGAAGTATGATGGATGGATTTAATACAGATTCTCATCTGATTTCCATACCTAGCACACAGCATAATGCTATTTAAGGAGTCTGAGAAGAATGACATCTTGAAACATGAAACAATAATTTTCAGTTGTCATTTAAAAAATGATGCTTGTACCATCACTCACTGCCAGTCTCTACCATTTAAAAATATTTACCTCTTATGAAGGAAAAATTCAAGCATATGCAGACATAGTGGGAGAGTATAATAAACCCTCATTACCCAACTTATTACTTATTACTTATTACCCAACCAGCTTCAACAGTGATCAACTTTCTACCTTTTTATTTCATCTATACTTTCAACCCACTCCCTACATCCTGAGACTGTTATTTTGTTTAGAGTTCCTTTTCTACCACTCTTTTAAATTTATAACTTGACTACTTGGTATCATCTCTGGATAGAGTGGATATAAGTCTTCTACTCTTATAAATAGGAATGTAAGCAATTTTGTATGTACAGACATTGAGGATTTGTCATAATCTATCTTTCCAGGTGGCACTAGTGGTAAAGGATCTGCCTATCAATTCAGGAAACACAAGAGATGTGGGTTTCATCCCTGGGTCAAGAAGATCCCCTGGAGTAAGAAATGGCAACCCACTCACTCCAGTGTTCTTGCCTGGAGAACTCCATGGACAGAGGAGTCCATGGGGTCGCAAAGGGTTGGACACAAGTGAGCACTCACAGACACACAGTTTTGATAGGCAACTGGCCTGGCAGTGAAAATTCTGCCAAAGAGAAGACCAGCAAATAACAATTCTGAAACAATCATTGTTTTTTGATCAGTTTTTAGCCTGGCCAGAATTTCTTCTGGGAACACAATTACTTTCTTCTTTGCAGAGCTTTTTTGTTGTGATTGTAATGGAGGCAACTCCGCCCTGCCCAGGAGTGATCACATGGTCCAGGTTGTCCAGGTAACTCCATTTCTATGGTAGAAATCAGGAGCATATGACGTGTGAGCCCTCCCAGGGCAGAGGTTCTTCTGCTTCCTTTGAGACTGTGAACAATGAGGACTGTGTGAACCTGAAGTTAGAGGTCATCTCTTCCACCAGAAAGAGAGAGCCTGAGAATAAAGCAACACAAAAGGAAGAGAGGAAGAGACCAAGATAGATAGAGGTAGAGGGAGAGACAGGGAGACAGAATCTGGTGAGAGCCACACCAGCTGTGCCTGGGGCACTCTGAACTTTTCATATACACGAGGCAATAAATTTCCTTTATTGATTAAGTGAGTTTAAATTGGTTTTCTGCCACTCAAAAGAGAAAGAATCCTAATACAGTAAATGTCTCCTAACATTTTACTGGCCACCAGCCATTAATACTGTACCACAGATTTATTCAGCATTCAACTACCGGGCAACCGGTCTTCCAATCACTGCAATGGGAGTGTGGACCCTGTGCAGGGCCGCCTCTGTGTGGAGATGGAATGGCCTTGAATCAGGAGTGTGAGAACTGTATATCCGAAAATGGACCTCTCAGCCTTTCCTGCAATCATCTTCCTCCTTTCGTGTTTCCCATCCTATAAATGGCGCCTCCATCAGTTACTTAAAATGGAAACTTTAAGTCCTGTTCTTGTCTCTTTCACAACTGCATACAGCCACAGCCAATCCATTGCTAAGGCTCATCCACCTGTTTTCGAAGCACAGCTTGGCTTCAGTCACTTTCCATATCTGCTGGCTTCACTCTGTCTGGGCTAGGTCAAAGCTCCTGAGCATAACTCTACTCAAGAATGTTTGCCAAAATACCAAATTCTATCCCTCTCTTCCTTAAAGCCATCAGCCTGAAAAGCCCTACAATGATCTGATTCCTAACCCGTCCAGCCCAGACCCAAGTTCCATCAGGCCAGGCTCACTCATCTTCCCAGTGCACGGCCCTCTCTGGTTTGGCCCAGGGTACCTGGCCTCTTGTCACCTCAGCTTCTTTAGGCAGATTGCTGTCCTCCCCTTGGGAGGGTCTTTTCCCAGTTTTTACTGGACAAAATACCACTGATTACTTTGTTCTTAATGTAATGTTATCTCTATAGACAGGCTACCCCTAACCCATCTACATAAAGTAGTTTTCTCTGTGTGACCCTTGTATTTATCTTTATTCTTTTATCCTTGGAAACAATAAAATTTGCATTTTGTTTGCTTCTATGTTTATTTGTTTGGTTTTTGTCTCCCCCACTGGGCTGTGAACTCCGTGAAGGTACCATGGCTCCCTTCTTTTCCACTGTATTCCGAGGATCTAGCACCTTACTTAGCACACAGTGGACACAATAAATCATTCAGAAATCTTTAGTAAAATAGTAATAACAATAAGTAGCTTTCTAGAAAAACATATAAATAAAAAAGTTTTTAAAATAAGATATACTGTTAAAACATTTAGGAGAATATTGTTAAATATATAGAAGTTTAAACAAAAAGTTTTAATCAAGAATGTTTATAATTAGGAATTCCCTGGCAGTCCAGTGGTTAGGCCTCTGTGATTCCACTGCAGGGGTCATAGGTTCACTTCCTGGTTGAGAAACTAAGATTCCATGTGGTTCTTGGCATGGCCAAAAAAAAGTCTATAATTAATTTATTATTATTATTATTATTGATAACCTGTCCTATATATCATGTTTCATTGGAGGCAGCTATTAATATATTATCTTTCACTTGCTGGTTGCTACTTATGCAATGAATCCATGAAACTGAAGGGCTGATGATCCAGAGAGACGTTGTGGGGTGGGAGGTGGGAGGGAGATTCAGGATTGGGAGCTTGTGTACACCTGTGGTGGATTCATGTTGATGTATGGCAAAGCCAGTAGAGTATTGTAAAGTAAAATAAAAAAAAAGAAACTGAAGGGCTGAGAGAAAGGTTCTCCATCTTTCTGCTGAATTAAGACATAAATGCAAGACATCCTGATAAGTTGTGAAATCAGAAGTTGGAATAATTGTTGAGACTGTGGTAAAAACCAAACAAATTTTTAGCTTTAAAAGCTTACTAATTCAGCTAGAAATTAACCATGGAAACAATTAATTTGTATGCCATAAACAGCCCTAAACTACATATGCTTGGACAAAAACAAAAGACCAGCAGAAAATCCATCAAAATGTTCACTGTGGCTTCTGTGAATAGTTGATACTGAATGTGTTATTATTCTTTGCATTTATAATTTCTAAATTTCCCACCATGAGATAAAAATTATATTTAAGATTAAAAATAAATTTTATTCTATAAGATACAATATGAAAGTATAAGTGATATAAAAAAATGAAATGATAGTCTTGGAAATCCAATATCTGCATATTTTGAAAGCCACCTTAGGCAGAAAATATGGTAGAAAATGCACTGATCTGACAGCTTCTGAGCTATAATATAATCATGTCCAGTATCATTAGGGTAGAATTCCTCCTCAGCGTTATGAGTGGTTTTGTGACTCCCAGTGACTAAACTGAACAATAGTTAACATTTTTAGGATTTTATCATTCACTAGGCATGGTGCCAAATCCTTATAGTATATTATCTCATTTAATCCTTCCCACAATCTCATGGTTTAAGTCAGCAGTTCTCAGTGTAGTCAGGGACTTCTGTGGATTTCAGACTCCCTCAGCCTGTCTGCAAGTTCAAAACTATTTTTTAAATAATCCAAAGACATCATTTGTCTTGTTCACTTACAGTTCTACAGGAGAGAAAGTAACTCCAGAGATTTAAGTCAGTTGGCCAAGATCACACCATGTGGCGCTGAGAAAACCTTTAATAGTTGTCGGTGCCCTTGTTGGTTTCACTCAGCTCTGCCTAACAGAGTGACCTCAAAAAGTTAAGATCTTGATAGATTGAGAGAGATCAAGAGAAAGCCATTCCTCCCCTTATTTCTATGACTTAAAGGTAAAAAGTTTGACTTTTACTTTCCTAGGTTTGGGCTGAAACTTCTTGGTCAACCAAGGATGGTGAGAGCAGTTCCTTGGCTTTTCCAGGAGGCTCTACCTTATCTGACCTTCTGACTTGTTCATCAATCCCATTCCCATTCTGCATTACTGAGGTTTTCTTATCAGAGTTACAGTTTTAGATTGGAGGTTCCAGTATTCTCAACATAGCACTCTTAGTAGGACGTATGGAACCATGGGTTCTGGGGCATTAAAGAACAATAATGCACCTCCCCTCACTGAGACAGCCTAAACTGTGGGGCACATTCATCTGTTGTCATAACAGCAGTATGTCTATAATCTGCAATACAAGTGTTTATTATGAGCAGCTAAGCAAATTAGCTCATTGCCATTTTGAAGAACAAAAGAGACATTGACATTTGGGAGGTGAGTAAGATAGGCAGATGAAGGCTGTCCCAGGTAAGCAAGATATATGGTCGGTAACCTTGGGTCTACAATGAAGCTCTGTGTTGTGTGTGCTCGGTCATTCAGTCATGTCCGCTTCTTTGTGAGTGTCTGACTCTTCACAACCCCATGGACAGTAGTCTGCCAGCCTCCTCTGTCCATGGAATTTTCCAGTCAAGAATATTGGAATGGGTTGCCATTTCCTGCTCCAGGGTATCTTCCCAACCCAGGTGTCAAACCTGCATCTCCTGCAGAGGCAGGTGGATTCTTTACCACAGAGCCACTTGGGGAGCCTGAAGCTCTGTTAATTGGACCCAAAACAACTGAAGGTACCCTGAGTCCCTAGAGGTTAGGACTGGGCATTGCAGTAAACTCTGGAGAAACCCAAAGACAACCTCTATCTCCTCTACCTTTTGCTCAAATTTTCTTTGCTCAGCATCCATGGGAGAGTTCCTAGCCCAGAGTAATAGAACCAGATTCATGTTGGAAGAATTCAAATAGAAAAACCATAATTTCTTCTCTGCCTGGATACAAACTCCAAGTTATTTTTGTAACTTGATATATACCCCCAAACACATTTCCAAGCCTAAGAAGATTGATAATCTTCTCAATCTAAATATTGAGAAGGCAAAAAAATAGCACCAGACAAGATACTACTTGAAAATGGGTTAAAAACAAACCAGCCATTGTTGGAAACAAGATGTTGGGACAGGTAGTCATGTGCACATGGACTTTTGACCTCTGCATGGTCACAGAAGAATGTGTCCTGGCCTAGAATTTGTCCTTACAAAGAAATAAAGAACTCTTATGTCTTGTTCTGGGCATATCTCTTTGCTTGGAAATGTTAAAATATATTTATCTATCTATTTGGCTGCACTGGGTCATAACTGAGGCACACGGGATATTCCATCTTTGTTGTGACATGGGAGATCTTTAGTTGCAGCTTGTGAACTCTTAGCTGAGGCATGTGGGCTCTAGATCCCTGACCAGAGATGGAATCCCAGTCCCCTGCATTGGAAGCATGGAGTCTTAGCCACCGCACAATTAGGGAAGTCCGCAGACCATACAGTCCTATTTGGCCACTGACCTCTTTTCCTCCCCTCCTCCAGTGCTTTAAAGCTATCTCAGTCATTTTGGTCATTAGTTAAGTATTGTAATGAGAAATGAATTCCAAGTTCAGGTTCAGAGAAAATACTGCCAGTATATGAAAATCCATCTCTTATAGACATGGTCTCATGCTGCTGCTGCTTCTGGTATGTCACTTAAGTCGTGTCCGACTCTGTGCGACCCCATAGACTGCAGTCCCCTGGTTCCCCTGTTCCTGAAATTCTCCAGGCAAGAATACTGGAGTGGGTTGCCATTTCCTTCTCCAATGCATGCATGCTAAGTCGCTTCAGTTGTGCTGACTCTGCCATCCTATGGACCACAGCCCACCAGGCTCCTCTGTCCATGGGATACTCCAGGCAAGAATACTGGAGTGGGTTGCCATTTCCTTCTCCTCTATGGTCTCATATTGGAGGGTAAAAAGATACAAGAAAATTAGATTTTTTTATATTATCCTTTTTATAGTTGTCATATAAGTTGACAAATAATGACAGGAAGTGTTAACTGAACATCATCCACATACCTCAAGTCACACTGAATGTTTTACATGTGAGTGGGTATAAATATCATTCCATGTATTCAAGTATGCAGGAAACAGTTCATATCTTTAAACAAATCAACTTAAATTTTATTTTAATGCCCTTCCCTCCAGCTGGCAGGAAACTTAATGTCAGTCATTCTTAGACTTTCTCTCCTTCCAAGCCTAGAACTGTGAAACTGTTCTGAGGTTAAAAGAGCAAAGGACACAGAATGGGGGAAACTTTGCTATTTGATCATATATTTTCACAGATTCCCACTGAAATGTACATCCTTCCCATCCACGTGACTTCACAGCTCGGGACACACTCAGCTGCTTTGCAGACACTTTTGGGTCACAAGGAACTGTTTCGAGGTGTCCTGGGGTCTCATCAGCCTGAAATTATCAAGTAGTCATTCTTCTCTGGGGTTTTGCTGCCTCAGGGGCGCTGCCAGGAAGAAGCATGAACACTGGCTGCTTTCAAAATCCACAGACCTCTCCCTGTTCCTCTCATAATCACAGGGTATCTGTGTGATCCTAGAGAAATCCTTCTTCCTCTAAGTTTTTCCAGATGCTTTCCTTATCCACACACTCCTTTCTTCTTCTCTTTGTAAAAACCTCAAACTCTCTATGAGCTTATGCTTTTGGAAAAACTAAATCCAATAGATATTTATTTGCTTCTAATTTATTCATTTCCTCACACCTGTAGTCAGAGCAGTCAACACTTGTGGGAACTGGCAGAAAGAATGGGGAAGAAAAGTAAGGAAGCAGGCAAGGAGGAAAAGTCAGCATCTCCTAACATCCAGGTTTGTGTCAAATTGGCAAAACTATCCAGTGAGCCACGTGCCTGTCACCATTCGAATTTTTTTTTTTTTACTTTATTTTACTTTACAATACTCTATTGGCTTTGCCATACATTGACATGAATCCATCATTCAAATTTTATAAATAGGAAAACTGAAATTCAAGTGATTACCCAGGTCACATTACTGTTTAATACTATTGCCTGGGTGGTCAGTCACTCAGTCATGTATGACTCTTTCCAACCCTATGGACTAGCCTGCCAGGTTTCTCTCTTCATGGGACTTTTCCAGGCAAGAACATTGGAGTGGACTGCCATTTCTTTCAGGGGATCTTCCCAACCCAGGGCTCAAACCCTCATCTCCTACATTGGCAGATGGATTCTGTACCACTGAGCCACCATACTATTAAAACCTATTAAATAACAGGCCAGGAATGTAACTTTGTTGTTGTTGTTTTACAGTGATTCCAAACAGTTTACTGTAATTCTAAGACAAAATGTGATTACATTTCTATACATACAAAATATGTGAGTTTACCAATTTAATTAGTAACTCATTTCACCTCAGAGACTAAACAAATGATCAAAAAGAAATTGTGAGTAACAAGTTATAATAACATAGTTTACCCCAATGGGACCTCCCTTTCTCACCCTACAGTTAGTAATATTACAGTTAAAATAACTATATTGTTCTATAATTTTTTTCTGTTAAAATCATCTCATAAATTTACAATGCTATTAACAGTTTCTAAGACTTATATAAATTAGATCTATTTTTCTACAATGAGAATTATTATTAATTTAGAAGCATATGATGTTATGATGAAAAACACAAGCATTTGAGTAAGGAATTGATCAGTTAAGAATTATTTTTCTTATAAGACATTTTGAAGCCAAGTAAAATATCCATTCTTATAACATAGCTCTAACATGAGACTAAGGAATAGGTTATGTATAGACCTACAACATATTGATTTTTTTTTTAACGTAGGCATTTATAGATTAAAAAAAAAAAGAGGGACAATGTAACTTTAATTGACCTCAGTATGTTCAATCAAACTTGTGGCTTTTTTGTAAATAGGTATTTTAGAATGGTAGAATATATCTACTTTTAAGTATCTAATTCATCTGGATTATTGTAAGGGTCTATTTAGGTCTTTTTTTAATTATGGGAAAGAAAATTTCTCAGTATTGTTTGAAACTGACATGTTGATGTATGTGTTAAATGCTTTTGCTTCTTAAAAAATGTTCCTCATGAACTCAATTGCATTAACCCCATCAGTATCAACCCAGGAATAAGTATTTTCAAGGCAGCTTGACAAGTCTTAATACTGGAGGATTTGAACAAGAATAATCACTCAGAGGGGCATTGCTTGCCATAACTCTCCTGGCTGCTGGGTTTCTGGCTTTTAGGCATTTTGACAATATGTAGTCTTTAATTGGCTGCTTTGCAAATGCTGCTTAATTGCTAATTGATAAAGGCAGGAAAATGTCAGTATGTCAGTATATGAGCCAACATCTTGACATGGAGGAATTAGGTAGAAACATGGCATTTAGATTATAGATAGGCAAAGGGAAAACATTCATCAGGTTCCAACATTCTTTCTTTAAACCTGCTCTAAAATGGCTGGGGGCTTCCCTGGTGGCTCAGACGGTACAGAATTTGCCTGCAGTGTGGGAGATCCAGGTTCGATCCCAAGGTCAGGAAGATACCCTGGAGAAGGGAATGGCAAATCACTCTAGTATTCTTGCCCAGAGAATTCCAGGGACAGAGGAGCCTGGTGAGCTACAGTCCATGGGGTTGCAAAGAGACAGAAATGACTGAGCTACTAACACACACATACAAGGTGGTTGGAGAGTCAACTTTCCCAGGATGCTCAGCACCTGACGGTCCCCAAGAGACTTAAATCAGAAGGTTCTGCATGAGCAAGATGCTGGGGAAATCTCACCAAAATCCTACAAGGTACCCACCCACTATCCGAAATGAGGATTTGTTTGACCTGAACTCAATGATAAACTTGGGAATCTTCAGCTACAAATATAAATACACTAACATCATACACTTGAGTGGTCTCATTACTTCAGTTTCCTGCACTTGGGCTAAGATGTGAACTTGGCCTTGGAAAGGGAGAGAGACTTCCCCTGGACCATAAGACTCAGTCACAGCTTCTCAGAGAGCTCTGAATAGCAGTAATGAGCGAGAGCCCCTAGGAAGGAAAGGACCTGCTTGCTACCAGAACAATTGCAAGTGTGTCCCTTGGGAGCTTCATGGAGAAGGATGTTGTTGTTGTTCAGTTACTAAGCTGTGTCCAACTCTTGTGACCCCATTGACTGCAGCACACAAGGCTTCTCTGCCCTCCACTACCTTCCAGTTTGCCCAAATTCATGTCCATTAAGTCAGTGATGCTATCCAACCATCTCATCCTCTGCTGCCCCCTTCTCCTTCTGCCCTCAATCTTTCCCAGCATCAGGGTCTTTCCCAGTCAGTCGGCTGTTTGCTGTTTTGTTTTGACAAAACACTGGAGGAGGGAATGGTAAACCACTCTAGTACCCTTTTTGTGAGAACCCTACGGAGAAGAAGAGGCTTGCAAATATTTCCCTCCACTGACAGCCACTAAATACCAGGATTTACCAATGTACCATCGTTAACAATTCAGAATGTTAAAGAATGGGGAGGAGTTCCTTTTCCGTTACTCTTTGTCCCCCTACTTGAAAGCCTTGTTAAATCAAACAAAAACAAAACAAAACAAGCAAATAAAACCTATGCATTAAAATAGAAGGATGAGGTGTAGCATTTTCTGAATATGGTGAAGTGAAAGTGAAGTCACTCAGTTGTGTCCGACTCTTTGTGACCCCATGGACTGTAGCCCACCAGGCTCCCCCATCCATGGGATTTTCCAGGCAAGAATACTGGAGTGGGGTGCCATTTCCTTCTCCAGGGGATCTTCCCCACCCAGGGATCGAACCCAGGTCTCCTGCATTGCAGACAGACGCTTTAACCTCTGAGCCACCAGGGGGAATTCTAAAAACATTGGTTTGAAGTGGGCCCCCGTCTAGGTATCAGCAATTCAAGACCTTATCACTGTTGTTAAAGGGCAAAGTGTATTGGACAGAGAAGAATGTCTCAGCTCTCCATTGTGCTATTTTATAATACATTTATTTCGGAATACTTTTATAGAACATTGCAAAGGCCATAGAGACAGTTTCCTTTGACTCTTCATTGAGTTNAGGTATCAGCAATTCAAGACCTTATCACTGTTGTTAAAGGGCAAAGTGTATTGGACAGAGAAGAATGTCTCAGCTCTCCATTGTGCTATTTTATAATACATTTATTTCGGAATACTTTTATAGAACATTGCAAAGGCCATAGAGACAGTTTCCTTTGACTCTTCATTGAGTTTCCCCTAACAGTAGATTTTATATGACCATGGTGCAATTGTCAACACTGAGAAACCAATATCGGCACATGTTTTTAACTAAACTCCAGACTTTACCTTGATTTCACCAGCTTTTCCCCTAATATTCTTTTTTCTGTTGCAGGATCCAATCTGGGCACAGTTCATATACCCTTGTCCCTCAGTACCTAGTGCAGACAGGCTCCAGCAACCACACCCCCACCATGGATACCCAAATCCATAGATGCTCAAGTACCTTATATAAAATGGTAAAATATTTGCATAGAATCTGCACACATCCTCCTGTATACTTTAACACAGTGGTCCTCAACCTTTTTGGCACCAGTGATTAGTTTTGTGAAAAACGATTCTTGCATAAGTTGGGGGTTGGGGAGATAATTTGGGATAATTTAAGCCCATTAAGCTTTCCAGTTGGCACTAGAGGTAAAGAACCAGCCTGCCAAAGCAGGAAATGTAAGAGACACGAGTTTGATCCCTGGGTTGGGAAGATCCCCTGGAGAAGGGCATGGCAACTCACTCCAGTATTCTTACCTGGAAAATTCCATAGACAGAGGAGTCTGGCAGGCTACAGTCCATAGTGTCACACAGATTCAGACATGACTGAAGCGATGCAACATGCACGCAAGCTAATTATATTTATTGTGCATTTTATTCCTATTATTTTTACCTCAGCTCCACCTCAATTCATCAGGCATTAGATCTTGGGAGGCAGGGGACCCCTGGCTTTAAGGCATCTCTCGATTGCTTATAATACTTAATACGGGGTAAATGTTATATAAATAGTTGACTCAATGGACTTGAATCTGAGTGAACTCTGGGAGTTGGTGATGGACAGGGAGGCCTGNTGGGAGGCAGGGGACCCCTGGCTTTAAGGCATCTCTAGATTGCTTATAATACTTAATACGGGGTAAATGTTATATAAATAGTTGACTCAATGGACTTGAATCTGAGTGAACTCTGGGAGTTGGTGATGGACAGGGAGGCCTGTCGTGCTGTGATTCATGGGGTTGCAAAGAGTCAAACATGACTGAGCGACTGAACTGAACTGACTGTAAATATAATGTAAATGTTAATGTAAATTGTTGCTGGTACATGGCAAATTAAAATTATTATTTTTTTAATATTTTTGATTTATAATTGGTTGAATCCAATGACGTTGAATGTATGGATATGGAAGGTATTTGTTTAATCCTAATATACTTTGCCTTTGAAATAGAGATGTAGCTCAGAATATCAAAATAGAGAAGAGAATTGGTGATCTATGTAATTCATAAAAATAAGACTTTTAAATGAGAATCCTCTCTCCCCCATATAATGCAAATAGATTCAACTTCAGTACTGTTTTTAAAAATTGCTAAAACTCTAAAATACAAAGGATAATCATTTCTACTCCATGACATTACTTGTGAGAACTTAAATGAGACAACAAAGATTTTAGTAAATGGTAAGTTTGGCACACACTATTGTTATTACTCCACATGATAACCAAAGCTGTTAAAATAGATTCCTTTATACATTTATATTCTAAAATCACAATTCTTTACTCTGCATAAAAACCTGAGCACCTCACTTAGAACAAATTGGAAATGGACTTTGAGACCAGAATGGTAGGGATGACTATGCTAGCCAACAAGGACAGGAAGAAAATACTGTCAGTGACATCATGATTCCACAGCTGTGCTAATCTTGATCAATCTCCCAAGACTGATGCTGAACCTAAGACTTCTTGAAACCAGAAGAGTATCATTAAAAGAAGTTCAGCGAATGCAACTCGGGAGTTAGAGGAGCACTTGGGATTTCAGCCCAAGCATAGCTTACTAAAGATAGAAAAAAGAGACTTCCTTTTCCAAAACATTCTAGATGGAGGGTCCTGTCTTCCTCTCAGCAGTGCGCAAATGCCAAGAGCCAAAGATAACACATATATGCGAAATCTAAAAAAAAAAAAAAAGGTACCTATCTTCAGGGCAAGAATAGAGATGGAGGTATAGAANAATATGAATTGTTCTCTGTATATAGATGCATAGTGCTTTATCCACTGATAAAAATTTGCTAATTTAGCTTTCTTTTTTTTTTAGAGAGAGAGCAGATCTAAAATATAAACGTATCTGATGGGAAGTATAATTGGACCTCACTAATTATTTTTACCCAGCTTTTAGGGATACCTGGTAGGAATTAGGTCTGTCCCTAATCTCAAAATTACATAGTGCTTTCTTTTCTTTATTGCTTATATTGGGTTTTTCTGCCTGCTTTTTCCTAGTCTCCTCTGGTTAAAATTTTTTTTCTACCTGCTGGAATTTAACATTGCCATCAGTATGGTTTTTTTCTACAGCATCTCATTTTTAAAAGGTTATTAAGGAAATGAACAATGTATCATACTTATCATTTGATACCTTCAGTATTTCATGATTATGAGAGATAATTAATGTCTACTCAATCTTCTATTATGGAACTTGACTTACACATATTCACGGGGCTTACTTCACTTTGTTTTCAAACCAGTAGTCGATGTTAACAGATGGCAGGGTTTTCCAACATTTAGATCTCGCTATTGAAAAAATTCACAAAGGCATGAACTGAAATTAAGAAATTATAGTTTAGTCAATGACAAGAAAGCAATATTTATGCTGACTTAAAGTACTCTTTCAAATGTTTCATAATAGGAAATTATGATATAAAAGGGAAAAGGGAGAAGACACTGGGGAGTCTATAGTAGGCAGAGGTCTTTGAAGTGGTTATTAGAGTATCCTTTCCTTTTCAATCACTGCTTTCCCAGTCACTGAAAAGACACACATTATATAAAATAAATGAGTCACTGGGGATGCAATGTACAGCATAGGAAATACAGTCAGTAATACTGTAATAATTGTGTATGGTGACGGTAACTAGACTTATCATGGTGATCATCTTGTAATGTTTAAAAATATCAAATCACTATGTCATATATCTGAGGATGATGTAATATTATAAGTCTATTACATTTCAATCAAAAAATCTTTAAAGGCATACATTATAGTTATTGCTTTGGGGAATCATTCTTCTGGGGGGAGAGGTATTGGTGGGATGACAGTAATGGGACCTCGTTTCTAAGGTACCCCGTACCTGCATAATGTGCAACTGACATCTGGCCAAGACATGTACCCACCACAAGGTGTTTCTAGGTCTGGCCAACAGTTACCAACCATTCCTGTTCCCACATCCTGAGGAACCCATCATTCCCAGGCAAATGGGGAGTTAGTCACCCTAACCCTGGCCCATAAAACCCTTTTTATAATTCTTCATATTCTCTTCTACCACCTGCTGGTTATCAACGTCCAAGGTTACCTTGAAAGTCATTGTTGAAGATAACAGAGTCACCATCAGCCTGGGCTCCTGAATGAAGCAGACTTGTGTGAACAAAATATTAGATTTCTGTTCTGATAAGCCATTAAGATTTTATTGCATTAACTTAACCAGTAAACTAATTACCATGTTGCTCATTGTGCCCTCCTTCCTGTTCCCTGTAAAATAAACATACATGGGCTGTCAGTCTGCTCAGAACGCTTTTTCAGACATCTGCTTAGCTAACTCCCTCACCTCCAACCATTCTTTGCTTAACTCTTGTTTTCTATGACACTTACTCAACCTGACTAATTTTTCCAAAATATTAGACCATTATCCCACTCTCCTCCTCTTTTTTTCTACAATATCATCACCTTATAATTTATACTATATTGGCTATCCTCATTTCTTATTTTTACTGTTTATTAACCTAGACAGCATATTAAAAAACAGAGACATTACTTTGCCAACAAAGGTCCATATAGTCAAAGATATGGTTTTTCCAGTAGTTACATATGGATGTGAGAGTTGGACTATATAGAAAGCTGAGTGCTGAAGAATTGATGCTTTTGAACTGTGGTGTTGGAGAAGACTCTTGAGAGTCCCTTAGACAGCAAGGAGATCCATCCTATAGAAAATGAGTCCTGAGTATTCATTGGAAGGACTGATGCTGAAGCTGAAACTCCAATACTTTGGCCACTTGATGTGAAGAACTGACTCATTTGAAAAGATGCTGATGTGGGAAAGATTGAAGGCTAGAGGAGAAGGGGACAACAGAGGATGAGATGGATGGCATCACTGACTCAATAGACATGAGTTTGAGCAAGCACTGAAAGCTGGTGAAGGACAGGGAGACCTGGCGTGCTGCAGTCCATGGGGGTCACAGAGAGTCAGATACGACTGAGCGACTGAACTGAACTGAACTGTCTTGCCTCCCGCCTCAGATATAAATTCCACAAGGACAGAGAACTTTGTTTTGACCACCGTATAGAGCCTAGCACATTGCCCAACACAGAGTAAGCACTCAATAAATATTTGCTAAATTGAATGTGCCTAAAATCATATATTTAAGTCTATCAGTAATTACCTTTATTACTAGATAGACTACAATACGTCAAATGATGTTCTATTTTTAATCCATGGCATTAAAGCTGCATCTCTGTTTATCTGTACTCATATCAGTGTTTGCATGTCTCAGTAATCCCAAAGGTCTCAATTAGTCTTAGAGATGTATCCAACATTTACCTTTATGAATTGTAAGCTCTCTTGCAAGTTGGAGGCATAGCATCCTCTAGCACAGTGAAGGGACAAGAGTCAATTGGCTCTCCTTTTGTTCTGATACACAAAAATAAAGAATATGTTCGTCATACTTGGTTCCTTGCTTAGAGAAGATATTGTATACCAGTCTTTTACAGCAATAATTAAAGTACAGAGATCCCCAGGCCACAGTTTGTGTCTTCTTTCAAACACACAGAACATGAGGCATAACCAATTTCTTTTTGGTTCAAGCTTCTAATTCATCAAGATTTGGATTTGGCAGGAATAGCATCCCTGAGTGAGTGCTTTCAAAGTCCACAAAGCTTTTGCATTCAAGGGAATGTTACCATGGAGAAAATCCTTCATGCACTGATGGGACTGGTATGATCCTACGAAAAAGATTAAACAAGTCAGCACCACGTAATTCCACTGTTAACTTATTACGCCTCTGAGAATGTTTTCAAATCTGCCATTATCACTCAAGGGTTCATAGTAAGAAAAAGTGCCTAGTTAGTGAATGACTTGTTACAGATGTTGTGGTTTAGTTGCTAAGTTGTGTCTGACTCTATGGCCCCATGGACTGCAGCACATCAGGCTCCCCTGTCCTCCACTATCTCCCTGAGTTTGTTCAGACTCATGTCCATTGAGTTGGTGATGCCATCCAATGATCTCATTCTCTGCCACCCACTTCTCCTCCTGCCTTCAATCTTTCCCAGCATCAGGGTCTTTTTCAATGAGTTGGCTCCTAACACCAGGTAGCCAAAGTATTGAAGCTTCAGCTTCAGCAACAGTCCTTCCAATGAATATTCAGGGTTGATTCCCAATTAGGATTGACTAGTTTGATCTCCTTGCAGTCCAAGGGACTCTCAAGAGTCTTTCTCCAGCACCACATTTCAAAAGCATCAGTTTTTCAGTGCTCAGCCTTCTTTAGGGTCCAACTCTCACATCCATACATGACTACTGGAAAAACCATAGCCTTGACTATACAGAACATTGTTGGCAAAGTGATGTCTCTGCTTTTTGATATGTTGTCTAGGTTTGTCATAGCTTTCCTTCCAAGGAGCGCTTTTTAATTTCATGGCTGCAGTTACACTGTAACATGGCAGTGTTACAGATGACCTAATCTGAAACCTTTCAGAATTAATTTATTATAATTTATTTTGAATTTATATGTGAAAGTTAACAATCAACCACCACATTCACTCTGAACTGGGCATTGGGCTTGGTGACAGAATGATACACTGAACAAGACTACGCCCCCTTGGGGAGCTTGCAGGCAGTGGTGGGGATGGGATTACACTAACAGACCCTAAGCTCACATTCTCAGCAATCAGCTTAAGAAACGATGTATTATCCACCTCATCCCCATTCTTTCTTCTCAGAAGTAACTCCCACCCTGACTTTCATGTTCTTCCTCTTACTTTGCTGCACTGTTTTCCCACATTTATATCTGAAAACATACTGCTTCTTTAGTGCATCATTTTGAAGTTACATAATGTGGAATTAGGTGGCGCTAGTGGTAAAGAATCCACCTGCCATTGCAGGAGATGCAAGAGTTGTGGGTTCAATTCCTGGGTTGGGAAGATCCCCTGGAGAAGGAAATGGCAACTCACTCCAGTATTCTTGCCTGGCGGGCTACAGTCCACGGCTGCAAAGAGTCGGACACAGTGAGCAGCTAAGCACACAGGTGGAATTACCTCCTGTACATTTTTTTCTGTGACTTGCTTTCTTCCTCTCAGCATTGAGCTTCTGATACTCCCCCCAGAGGATGCATATAAAAAGAGCCCACCCACATTTAGAGTCTGATACCTCACAATTTATTTATAAACGGGTGAGTTATTTCCAGGTTGTTTGTTTTTGTGTTACAAACAACGTTCCTAAGAGCAATCTTGTACATGCTTCCTGGAGCACACATGTATGAGTTTCTAGTGTTGCCAAATATAAAACAGGGCATCCAATTCAATTCGAATTTTGGAGAAAAAATCGAATACTTTTTGAATGTAAGTATGCCGCACGCAAAATTGGGATATACTAAGATCTATTTGTCAAATCTCTGAAATTTAACTAGGTGTCCTGTGTTTTTATTTGCTTAATAGAGCAGTCTTCAGGATTTCTTATTCTTAGGAGTGGAGTCGCTAGACCACAGGGAATGTACAACTTCAATCTTTGGGGTGCTGTCAAATGTTTTCTGAAATAGCTGAGACAATTTGCCACACATACCACCACCAAAAGAAGATGAGTTCCCATGGGTTTATATTCTCACTGTTATGGAATGAATTGTGTCTCCCAAAATCCGTGTGTTGAAGTTCTAATGACCAATGTTAGGTGTGTTTGGAGATAGCTCCTTTAAGAAACTAATTAATGTTAAATGAGGTCATGTGGGCAGGATCCTAATACAATAAGATCGATGTCTTTAAGGAGGAGAAAGAGATATCAGAACCCTCTTCCTCTCTATACAGAAGAAAGGCAATATGAGTAGAGTGGGGATGTATTATTCTAGAGAGAGAAGGAAAAGCGAAGACCACCACCATAATCTACCACAGGGGGTGTTCCCTTCTTTTCTGTGTTTTAGAAAACTTTATAAACAATGAAATGATCTTTTTTCTTGAATGTATGTTGGTGCCTATCCATAAAAACATCTGGACCTAGTGTTTTCTTTATTAGAGGAATTTGAACTATCAATTCAATTTCTTTAGTGGTTGTATATATTTTCAGATTCTATCTCTTCTTGAAGTTCTTTAGGTAAGTCACTCTTTTCTTAGAAACATATCAATTTCATTTATCTTTGCAACATTATTGGAATAACTTCTTTAATGTCATTCAGTTGTTTTTTAAAACTCTGCTGGATCCATAGCTACTACATATGCTTTGTCATTTCTAATGTCATTTGTCTTTTCTTGCTTTTCCAGATCATGATGTATGTGTGTGTTTGTGCTGACATGTGTCTGACTCTTTGCAACTCCATGGACTGTAGCCCACCAGGTTTTTCTGTCCATAGGATTTTCTAGGCAAGAATGCTGGAGGAGGTTGCCATGCCCTCTCTCAATGGATCTTTCTGAGTTGGGATCGAATCTGCATCTCCTGCACTGGAAGGCAGATTCCTTACCACTGAACCACCAGGGCTTCCCAGATCACCATAGGTTCATCTACTTTATTAATTTTCAAATAAACAACTTGTAATTATGTTGATGATTTTGATGTTATTTTTTAACCTCATTTTCTAAAAACACTTGAAAGACACCCTACAGATGATGAAAAGAAATAATTTCACCTCTGTTCTCTCTGTATATAAAAAATGATGCAAAAAAAAAAAAGATGCACAATTACAGATGAGTGTCCTTTTATGAGCTTTCCAGGCAGTGTTAGGGACTTCCCAGGTGGCACCAGTGGTAAAGAATCCTCCTGCCAATGCAAGAGACACAAGACATGGGTTCAGTCCCTGGGTCAGGAAGATCCCCTGGAGGAGGGCATGGCAATCTACTCCAATTCTCTTGCCTGGAGAATTTCATGGACAGAGGAGTCTGGTGGGCTACAGACAAAGAGTTGGACATGACTGAAATGACTTAGCACACCCTTTTATGATTATTTCAAGGGTTGGGAAAGTTGTTAGTAGATTGAATGAAAATATTTGTTGTGCAAATTATCTGCAGTATAATCATCTTCCATGCAATCTGTAATAATCTTGACAAGTTTAGGTAAGTTACTAGGCTAATTAAAAACTCCCAAATGGCCTTTTCTGAAATAAATAGGTACATGTCACAGAGATGTTTCTGTTTGTGCTTGGAATTTTATGATAGCCATATATGTTGTAACACACATAGAGGTATGCTTTTTATAGTAAATGTCACTTTATATTATTTCAGTGCTACACAGTATGACAAAATGAATGAGGCAGGAATATTTATAGAACTAAGGTTTTTGAGGGTAATGACTCTGAGATTTTAAAACACTTTATTGTGGTACATTAATAGTGATTGTGTCTGCATCATAGACAACATTATAAATCATACAGTTATTACTAAAGAAATTATTTTGAAAAGATTCAAATATTTTAGGGTTCTCTGCTTATTATGCATATTTTATACATTTCAAAGTGTCACAGCTACCCTGAATTATGGCTAACTAGTTCAGTTTCTTTCATTCATTATATAAAACTTAGTTAAGCTACGTGCTATACTGTCCTAGCTTGTTCTCATTCTTTTAGATCAAATATTTATATTGGAGGATCTCTTCCTCTTTTTAGTTCCTCAAGTGTATAGTAATTTTAATTAGTATTCTTTAGTTTTACAAAATGTAGAAGATAAGAGAGGGATAGAAATATGCAGAAGTGTCACAACAGTTAATTTTTACCTTATACACAGACAGCATGATTTTGTTTCTGCTTTACCTGGCAAATCAGGAAACACAAGCTATGTTATTGTGAGTATTTTATTTTTAAGAAAATGAAATCATAGTGAAAGTACACTGTATTATTTTAACTTACTTTATTGTTAAAATGTAATTATAATCATCAGTTGATCCATTAAGGATTATCTAATATGTAAATGAGCAAGGAAAATAATTCTAAATTTTCTCCTATATGTTAAAATATTTTTCAAAACTCATGGAACTTCTTCCATTTCTACAATACATTGAAAATTATAAAGTTTAGATTCATAAAGTTGTTTGACAAGAAAGTTGGGAAAATAATTTTTCCTACCAAATTAGCACTTTAGTTTCACCAGAAAGAGGAAAAAAATGAGATGGTAAATATGGACATATGAATTTAGGGTCCCTGGAGATTTTCTTCTTTTACTCAAGGTGAACCCTCTTTTTCTAACACAAAGTACACAAATTAGACTCCTGGGGATAAAGCAATACAGTATGAGACTTTTCAAAAAGTACATCAGATGGGATAGAAAGAAAATTAGATATTTCAAAGGAAAGACTGGTTAACTTGCAGACACAGCAATAATTCACTTCTGAACCATTCAAATCTGGTTCCACCCTCACTTTTTGTGTCTACTCTATCTCCAGGTCATCTCCTTGATTGTCACTAGTATCCTCTGAAGGCTTCTCATTCTTCATGGAAGTATTCTCAAGATCCCCTCTCCTCTCTAACTTCCTCATTACTCCCCTCCCTTCCTCACCCTATATATTATCCCTGGACAATCTTACGCATGTTCTTGACTTTAATTATAACCTGCTGTTTATGACTTCCAAATCAATAGCGATGCAAATTACTTGCCTGTCTCAGATCCATATGTCCAATGTTGATATTTTTCTCTACTCAAACACTCTCCAAAGCAACATGTTCAAGAAGGGATTTATCTTCCCCAAAAGCATACCTATAACTTACATTCATTACCTTATATAATGGTAACCACCATCATCCCCTTACTGAAGCCAGAGACTTGGGAGTTACCCTAAGTTTGTCTTTTCCGTTCACTCTGCATTGACTCAATCATGAATTTCTATCAGTTCTTCCTTTCATATACACCCCATCCCACCACCATTTTCTTTTGTTGCTCAGTCATGTTCAACTCTTTGCGACCCCATGAACTGCAGCATGCCAGGCTTCCCTGTCCTTCACCATCTCTCGGAGCTTGCTCAGACTCATGTCCATTGAGTTAATGATGCCATCCAACCATCTCATTCTCTGCAATCCCTTTCTCCTGCCTTCAATTGTTCCCAGCCTCAGGGTCTTTTCCAGTAAGTTGGCTCTTCACATCAGGTGGCCAAAGTATTGAAGCCTCAGCATCAGTCCCTCCAAGCATATTCAGGATTGATTTCCTTTAGGATTGACATATTTGATCTTCTTGCTGTCCAAGGGACTCTCAAGAGTCTTCTCCAACATCACAGTTCAAAAGCATTAATTCTTTGGCATTCAGCCTTCTTTATGGTTCAACTCTCACATCCATACATGATTACTGGAAAAACCATCAATTCAGTTCAGCCACTCAATCATATCCAACTCTTTGAGACCCCATGGACTGCATCATGTCAGGCTTCCCTGTCCATCACCTACTCCTAGAGCCTACTCACACTCATGTCCATCGNCACTGGAGTGGGTTGCCATTTCCTTCTCCAATGGATGAAAGTGAAAAGTGAAAAGTGAAAGTGAAGTCGCTCAGTCATGTCCGACTAGTAGTGACCCCATGGACTGCAGCCTACCAGGTTCCTCTATCCATGGGATTTTCCAGGCAAGAGTACTGGAGTGGGGTGCCATTGATCCACCTAAATATGAAACTGGTTGAGGAGGGAAGAGAGTGAAGGGAGAATAGAGTGACAGTCTGAAATAATTAGGACAGTTTGAGTAGATGTAATAGGAACAAAGAAATGGGAGAGAGAATGGACCAGAAGTGATGGTTCAGACTCTGATATGTAAGAGATGGATCAAGAGGTCAAAGGCTAAAATGGAACTAAGATGACTGAGTGAGCATAAAGAACAGAGGTCAGTAAAGGATGGGGAAGAATTACCGAGGATCATGTGCTAGCCCATCATCTATGTGGATGGAAAGAGGAAGACAGCTTCATAAAACTGCACATTCATTCATTATTGTCCAGATATTCCACATCAGAGATTAAAACTGCATTTAATGAAGATATTCGGCATAACACTAATCATCTCCTTTTCTTATGAATACACAAAGATGCAGTCCAAAGAGATACAGACACTAAGGTATCTGCCATCAGTTCAGTCGCCCAGTTGTGTCCAACTCTTTGTGACCCCATGGACTGCAGCACGCCAGGCTTCCCTGTCCAGAGCTTGCCCAAACTCATGTCTACTGAGCTGGTGATGCCATCCAACCATCTCACCCTCTGTCATCCCCTTCTCCACCTGCATTCAATCTTTCCCAGCAGCAGGGTATTTTCCAATGAGACAGTTCATTGTGTCAGGTGGCCAAAGTGTTGCAGCTTTAGCTTTAGCATCAGTCCTTCCAATGAATATTCAGGACTGATTTCCTTTATGACTGACTTGTTTGATCTCCCTGCAGTCCATGGGACTCTCAAGAGTTCTCCAACACCACAGATCAAAAGCATCAATTTTTTGGCACTCAGCTTTCTTTATGGTCCAACTCTCACATCCGTACAAGACTACTGGAAAAACCACAGATCACTGGATCATTGAAAAAGAAAGAGAGTTCCAGAAAAACATCTACTTCTGCTTTATGACTATGCCAAAGCCTTTGATTGTGTGGATCACAACAAACTGTGGAAAACACTCAATGAGATGGGAATACCAGACCGCCTGACTTGCTTCCTAAAAAAACTGCATACAGGTCAGGAAGCAACAGTTGGAACCAGACATGAAACAACAGACTGGTTACAAATTGGGAAAGGAGTACATCAAGGCCATATATTGTCACTCTGCTTATTTAACTTACGTACAGAGTACATCATGTGAAATGCCAGGCTGGATGAAGCACAAGCTGGAATCAAGGTTACAGGGAGAGATATCAATAGACTCAGATATGAAGATGACACCACCCTTACAGCAGAAAGCAAAGAGGAACTAAAGAGCCTCTTGAAAGTGAAAGAGGAGAGTGAAAGGGCTGGCTTAAAACTCAACATTCAAAAAACAAAGATCATGGCATCTGGTCCCATCACTTAATGACAAATAGATGGGGAAACAATGGAAACAGTGACAGACTTTATTTTCCTGGGCTCCAAAATCACTGCAGATNAGATGATTGGATGGCATCACCGACTCAATGGACATGAGTTTGAGTAAACTCTGGGAGTTGGTGATGGACGAGGAGGCCTGGCGTGCTGCAGTCCATGGGGTTGCAAAGCGTCGGACACAACTGAGTGACTGAATTGACTGACTGAGAGAGACGAAGGGAGTAGAAGAACACAGGGGACTTGTTGGGTGTGTGTCTAGCACACACCAAGGGTCTTGGCACCCCTGGACTCCTCCCACTCCATCCTTGCATTCTAAAGGGCAGGCCCTTGTCCTGTGGCTAAGGCTACACTCAACCTCAGTTGGCCGCATCCCTGACCAACCCAGCCAGCGAGCAAAGCCCCGGGGAAGGCAAGTAAAGAAAAAATGTCTTACCATCATTTACAGTCTGGAAATTCCCCTGATCTGGAAAGAAATACAGATTCATCTTAGTTGGTTCCGCTGTTTGTAAATGACACGGGGTCACAGCAAAGGGCTTGAGGTTCACCTTACAATCACGCCAGGGGGCGCTGTGATTCAGTCTTGGGCTTGTGAGCCTGCAGCGTTCTTGCTAAAAGCGTTTGGGGTTTTGTAATAGAACTTCAAAACAAATGGGTCGGCTATGGGGCGTACAGTAGTTTTAGATGTAATAAAGTACGTGTCTGTTTACCAGGCCCTCCAACACTAGTTAACAGTCCCACGCGACCTATGCTCGGAAATCACCCAGCTTGTTTCATTCTCCTGAGTACTATCTTTTCTGCCAAGCAGACTGCATCGATCTCCAAGTCTGAGGATTTTGTGGATGGGAAACTTGTCTGAGCCCTCTCCATGGACTAAGCGGAGGATGTCCAGCCTAAGGGGATGGTAGAGAGGGACAGGATGGCACAAAACGGAGGCTGTGCTAGACTGCTCGTTGCTCGGTGTAACAACAATTCAAGGCGTGACCAAAGATTAGCATCCCGGAAATGTGCTCATACACCCTCCTCTGGATTCACCTCCATCGTCTCCATGCAGATTTAGACAAGGACTTGGAAGGCAAACAAGAACTGCGTCTGAGTGGCAGCCACCCACCTGCCTGCTCTTCACTCGTTTGCCCCCAAAGACGATCCCAGTTCTAACACCAAAGGCAGCTGACACTTCTGGACTCCATTGATCAGAAGTCCTTTTTTTTTTCCCTAGAGCTTCAGAAAATATGTCAAAGGCACAGTTTGGGAAATGGAACTTAGAGATAAGCCCCCATCAGGGCACTATGATGCTTAGATAAAATATTAGGGTGGGGGTGAGGGTAGGGTGACTAAGTCAGCCTAAGTCTATATCTGTTCCCTCGAGTTCCTGGCATCAGTGCCAGGAATGATAGGAAAATGCCCTTCCTTCCTCCTCTGTCTGGCCAGCTCTTACACCAGCCCTATACCTCCGTTTACCTGGAACTTCCACGGGGTGGCTCTCGCTGATGGCTTGAGCACATGCCTCTTGCCAAGAACATCTCTCCCCAGCACCTATCACAGCTGTATTTGTAACTGTGTGTTCAGAGATTACTGTATATCTTTCCATAAAACCCTAAGTTGCTACAGGGGCCTGTCCTGTTTAGAAGGATCCTGGTAGGACTAGCTCTTGATGGATAAGGTGGCAATAGATGTTGAACCCGTTGTGAAAGATGTGTGAAAGTTCAATGTTAGCAACTCTCTTATGGAAAAGTCTTTACATCAACAAGCCAGACTTATGATGTAGCCAGTAACCATTTGGGAAAATGTTTAAAAGCTGCATTCAATTGACATTAAGCAAAACGTAGACATTAAGAAAAAATAAGTCTAAAAAGGTAGCACTTAAAGTATATGCATAGATCTTCTGTCACTTGCTTAGGAAATTCTTAGTCAAATCTTGTAAGTACATTGCAAACATGAAAGCTTAATTCAGTCCTGGGCCATGTAGCATGCTTGCTCAAAATGGGGTATGCAGACTATCTTTATTTTAGGTTACATAAAAATTCAGATTCCTAAGTCCCACTCCAAACTGCCCAAATCCAAGTGTCTGGGGTGGGGAGGTGAATTCTAAGGACCTGCATTCAACCAAATACCCTAGTTGATTCTGCTGTGTACTGGAGTTTGAGGCAAAAGCAAAACAAAATCAAAGAAAAAACTAACTGCATAACCACAGTCCATTTGTGCTGTAGCTGAAAGAAGTTTCTATTGCCTTTCTATTGCCTCTATTTCCATAAAGGACACAAATCACATTATTACCCAATCCTCATACCATCCACTAAATTCCAGAGAGGCTGTGTTTATTCTTCAGATATAAATAGCTATATAGAATGATAAACTTTAAACCAAATACACCATACCGTTTCAAAATACTTACCATGTGTTCTGGGAGGATCTGACTCAGAAACTATAAAAGAATAAAAGAAAAATCAGACATGTACATGTTTCATGCATAAGGACCCTAACCAGGAAATCCACCTTTGAGCCACTGCTTTTCTTATAGTTGGCTCTGAATTAAAGACCTAGTGCAATGAGTGATCTAAGCTTGCTTCCAAAATGCCTTCAGGGTGAAAGTCCACAAAGACTTGTGGGGTTTTTGTTGTTGTTGTTGTTGTTTAAAAAAAGGAAGTCTGCACTTATGCCAGCTCTTCTTCCTTGCACACATCCAAGGAGGCCCATTTTTAAAAGCTTAATCATGGCAGATGATTTTGAACATTTTCTAGCCTGGGAACCTGGGGTCATACTCCAGAGTTTTACATCATACTCAAGAATTTTACAAGTGTCATCTCAGCTCATCCTCATATAACCCCATAGGGAAGCTGGCTTGAGTAGGTGACCCAGATCAACTCACCAGTAAGTGACAGCCAGACCTGTACTCAGATGGCTGCTCTTAACCATTTCACTGCTCCACCTTCCAGTGCATAGATATTTACCATTTGTATTATTTGTATTTGGCTCAAATCATAGTCTGTGCTTTTGCACAAGCAGGTATGCTCATGCACACACAGGAATGCCATAAAAGAGGAATTAGGACGCATAGCAGTTAGCATTTAAAGCACTGACTGAGGCCAGGGTGTTCCTTATTTCCCCAAGACTTGTTAGCAATTCTAGAGAGGAAAAGGAATGTGATTCTCACCGGAGAGGCTCAGCTAGACACACTGACCCCCCGACTCCCCCTGCCGCCGACTGCCCCTGCCTTCCTGCTGGACACCCAGTGGGGCCACCTGAGGCCCAGAGACCTTAGGGAAGGAGTGCAACTGGACAGACACTGGTATAGAGCCTGGGGGCTGAGCTCATGGTCAGTATGGAACCTCACAAGGAAGGAGCTAAGGGTCTAGGTGGACCCCATCAGAGGAAACCCTTCCTGTCCCACATCTAAAACCCAGCAGAATTCTCTGTGGCAGTCCCTCCTGAGTCCTTGGGGGTGGCCTTGGGCACCACAATCGCCCAGCCTATCTGGAGTTCAGATAGACTTACCAGAGCTGAGTAACTCCCCAAAAGCACTTTCTGTGGTGTCTCTCGTTGCTGATGTTGCTGTANTCTGGCACTCTCTTGCTTTTTCCATGATCCAGCAGATGTTGGCAATTTGATCTCTGGTTCCTCTGCCTTTTCTAAAACCAGCTTGAACATCTGGACATCTTAGTCTGTTTCAAAATGAAATCACTATTCACACTAGCTTGCCAAGCCATTCCTAAAGAAAAGCTTCCGGACTTGCTGAGAAGGGCGTTTGATTATTCTGTACATAAACAGCAATACTCATTTTTAAAAATTTCCTTTTCAATGACTGATCTGATATTTTATGACAACTTTATGCTCTGCTTACCAAGAAAGGCTGAGATGAAAAAATTAACATTGTCTCTAGTTTTCATTGTTTTCTTTCTTGTGCTGAGTAGTCCCTTTGGTGGTTGGTGGTGTTCATTTGTGTTTATCTTTGTTTGCTTCCTTAAAGGCTAAGCATTTGGATCCAAGAGGAGGTTCAGCTTAATCCTCTAGATGCAGAATTTGCAGCCTCCTAGACATCATCAGACACGTCCATCGAAGACCCAGAATGAGGCTACTGAACCACATGTCCAGTACATTCTCTAACACCTACTTGGAACTGAGGTCATTGTTTCAACACTTTTCTTTGAAAGTTAATAATAGTTTATGTAATAAGGAATGATGAAAAAACCTGAAGCTTGAGATCCAATGGCACTCAGATTACTTCCCAATTATGCTTCCTAGAGAAGGTACTGAACCTCTCCATGCCTCGATTTTCTGTCTGTAGAAAGAGGGTGATAATGCAGCTCATCCTTCACAAATATTATAAGGATAAAGTGAAATAACACATTATGATATCTGATAAAAATAAATGCTCAATAAATAGCAACTTTCTCCTCCAGCTTTCTTCAAATCAGTAAAGATTTATTTTTTTAAGCAATAGAAAGACTTCATTTGGGTCTCCTGTTCCACTTAGCTTATGCCTCAATAGCTCCTGAGGAATAGAAAATTTCTTTCTAACAGCCCTCTAATACTAGCTTTAATGTTTGATTTAGACACCTACCATCCAATTTTCCCTCTGACTTTCTGAAAGAGATATTCTTTGTTTCCTTCAAATAACCCATTAAAGTCACCATTATGATGATTTATTAAAGTTCCACTAAGGAGATATAAACAGGCACAATGCACCAGATAGCAAAGAGTTTTCTAATACACCATCAATTGACACTACTTCGAATGACATGCATTTTAATTAATAGTGAACTTACAAATAAAAACACTTTTCTTTTTCCTAGATTTTTTACATACAATATGAACGATCACTTTAAAAAGTTTTCCATACAGTGTTGATGATGCTTTTTTTCCTCTTTAATCTCCTTCCCTTAGCAGCAGAGGCATTCCAACTGTTGTCACCCATAATTATCATTAAGTGACAATTGCTGCCTCTTACAGTGGAAAGAAAAACATTGGGATAAAAGTTAAGAGACTTGATTTTAGCCCCAGCTCTGCTATCAACCAGCTGGGAGAAGTTGAATGAGCTCACTAAATGTTCTATTGCATTCAGCGATTAGAACAGAATCACTCTTCCCAAATAGTCTTGAGTATAACATTAACATTCTGTTAATTAAGAAAAAGAGAAAGTGTTCCACACCAGATTAATCAGAGTAAAATGTTTCTTAATGGCGGAATTTTTCAAGGCCTTTAGGGTGCTAATGAGTATGATAACTCTAGAAAAATGTGTATGCTGGACCTCTCAAATTTTTGAATCTGGAATTACATTTTCCTGATATTGTTGTTGTTGTTTAGTCGCTAATTCGTGTGCCACTCTTTTGTGACCCCCAGGACTGTACCTCAGCAAGTTCCTCTGTCCGTGAGATTTCCGACTGGGTTGCCATTTTCTTCTCCAGGGGATCTTCTTGACCCAGGTATCAAACCTGCATTAGCAGGTGGATTCTTTACCACTGAGCCATCTGGGAAGCCCTTCCTGATGTTACTGTTGCAGAAGACAATTTGGGAAACGCTTCACGGGGTAGTAACTGAAGTCCTTCACTGTTTCAAAATTCTGACTACTTACTGATGTTTAAATAATGTTGAACTAGTTCTTGCTACATACCTGACAGTGTGACTGCACTGGAGCTACTAAGATAAAAGAAATATTTTCTAAATATTCTTTTCTTGCAAAGATTTCATAATCTAGTTAAGAAGAAACCCGATACCAGAATTAAACAAATTCAGATCACTTGTTAATTTTATTCATATCGCTTCCCCACACCCATCTTTAATGATATTAAAGTATCATCTAGAGTTCAACTAGGACATACGTGTATAGTGAGATGGGGAGTCAGTCTCTTTGGTGACAGTGAGAGTTGTTTATATCAGCAGAGGAAACCCTTCTGCTCACTCTCACTGGCTGTCCTAGGGAAGATGCTTAACCTCTACCCTTTATTTTTATTCTCAATATTTTATTTCTTTCTTTACTTATCTGTCTGTCTCGGGTCTCAGCTGTGGCACACTGGGTCTTTGCTGCAGGGCTTCGGCTTGTCTCTGGTTGTGGAGTGAGAGCTCGAGAACCCTCAAGCTCAGCAGTTATGGAGCCCTCACTCCACAACCAGAGAGAAGCCCGAGCCCTGCATCAAAGACCCAGCGCGCCACAGCTGAGACCCGAGACAGGCAAACAAGTAAATAAAATATTGAGAATAACAATGAAGTGTAGAGGTTAAGCATCTCTTCTAGGACAGCTTCGTTGTTCCATGGCACGCAGGATCTTAGTCCCCTTACCAGGGATCAAACCCATGTCTCCTGCATTGGAAGGCAGATTCCTTACCACTGGACCACTAGGGAAGTCCCAACCCTTCCTTTTAATCATCTCTAAAGGGAGCCGGTTACTGCAAGGGATTTAGTATCCCCATACATAAAGAGTTCTTGTAAAACCAGCAAGGAAAATACAAATATTTTATTGAGGGGAAAAAATAGAGAGAGGACATGAGAGTTATAAATCTACAAAGATAAAGTAAACCTTAAAATGCAATGTAATGTAATGTAATATGCACTCACACATATTCCAAGCCCTGAAAACAAACAACCACCACCAAAAAAAAAAAAAAAAAAAAACAAGTAGAACAAAATTCTTGTCCTCCAAATCTGAAAGTTTCAGACAAGCAGTTACAAAACACTATGGCATTGCTAAAATTAAAAGCTCCAAGGGTCCCACCGGAGCACATAGAAGTTGTCTCTCTACAGGTCACACCCACAAAGAGACACACAGAGCAGAACCACTCCAGCCAGCCAGCAGACAGGCAGCCGAAGCAGAGGTTTTCCAAGAAATCTGTGTATAATGCATGTTTACGGTTGGAGACTACTGAGCTCTGAAGCAGGGTCTTCTACGGTAATAGTTGGCTGACATTGAAGCGCTTGTTCCAATGGAGGTGGGGCAAAAGTGACAGCTTTCCTGAGCCCAAAGCTGGATTATAACCATTCACTTTGAGAACCTCATGCTAGGAAACCAGAGGCGATTATGCTGACCAGTTATAGTCAGCCCTGAGAGTTGACAAGCTAAGGGCCCTGCTACGTAATGGAACCAGGGAGGAACACACCAGAGGCATGGCAGATTCACCAAAACATCTCCTGGTACTTCTATTTGCATAATAACAACTGCCAGGACCACAGCCTGTAAAGTTAAGATAACCAAAGTCTCAGAGCCCTTAGGGATTAAGGTTCCTGTTCTTCCACTGGGCAAGCAAACTAAACCAGAGTGGCCTATGAAGTGAAAAACAAAGAAATTACAGAGTAGATGGAGGGAGATAATGGACTATAACTATAGCTACTCTGGGCCAAATGTAAAAGTAGGGACTTTAGTTCTTCCAACTAGCCCTTCTCTTCTAAGCCCTTTTTAAAAAAGAAGGATTATGACCTTCTTAAAGAGACGACAAAGGTCCATATAGTCAAGGCTATGGTTTTTCCAGTAGTCATGTATGAATGTGAGAGCTGGATCACAAAGAAGGCTGAACACCAAAGAACTGATGTTTTCAAACTGTGGTGCTAGAGAGGACTCTTGAGAGTCCCTTGGAGAGCAAGGAGATCAAACTAGTCAACACTAAAGGAAATCAACCCTGAATATTCACTGGAAGGACTGATGCTGAAGCTGAAGCTCCAATAGTTTGACCACCTGATAAGAAGAGCCAACTCATTANAGCTGGATCACAAAGAAGGCTGAACACCAAAGAACTGATGTTTTCAAACTGTGGTGCTAGAGAGGACTCTTGAGAGTCCCTTGGAGAGCAAGGAGATCAAACTAGTCAACACTAAAGGAAATCAACCCTGAATATTCACTGGAAGGACTGATGCTGAAGCTGAAGCTCCAATAGTTTGACCACCTGATAAGAAGAGCCAACTCATTAGAAAAGACCCCGATGCTGGGAAAGATTGAAGGCAGGAGAAGAAGGGGACAACAGAGGATGAGATGGTTGGATGGCATCACTGACTCAATAGACATGAGTTTGAGTAAGCTCTGAGAGTTGGTGATGGACAGGGAGGCCTGGTATGCTACAGTCCATGGGGCAACAAAGAGTCAGACATGACTGAGTGACTGGACAACAACAAAGAGTCAGGAATAGATGGGAATTAAAGTGATGCAGGAAAGGATAAAAGGATCTAACTGGTGGGAGAAGTGAATTGAACAGAAGAAAGAAGGAAAGGAAAGAAAGAACGATGGTGTAATGGATTAAACAATACCCCTCATCAGAAGATATGTCCAAATTCCAACACCTGGTACCTATGAATATGACTCTGTTTGGAAATAGATTCTTTGCAGATGTAATTAAGTAACTAAGTTTAAAATCTTGGGATCCAGACTTAGGTCCACCCTAAATTCAATGACTGATGTCTTTATTAGAGAAAAGAGAGAGAGTTCTGAGACACAGACACACTAAGGAAGAGACTGGGGACAGAAGAAGAGCCTGGAGTGATGGTGTGACAAATTAGAGAGACACCCGAAGCTGGAAGATGCAGAAAAGGATGCTTTTCTCAAGCTTTTTGGGCTTCACAGGTGGCACTAGTGGTAAAGAACCCACCTGCCAGTTCAGGCCACATAAGAGACACAGGTTCGATCCCTGGTTTGGGGAGATCCCTTAGAGGAGGGCATGGCAACTCACTCTAGTATTCTTGCCTGGAGAATCCCATGGACAGAGGAGCCTGGCAGGNTGGTAAAGAACCCACCTGCCAGTTCAGGCCACATAAGAGACACAGGTTCGATCCCTGGTTTGGGGAGATCCCTTAGAGGAGGGCATGGCAACTCACTCTAGTATTCTTGCCTGGAGAATCCCATGGACAGAGGAGCCTGGCAGGCTACAGTCCATAGGGTTGAAAAGAATCAGACATGACTGAAGTCACCTAGCACTCACTCACTCAAGCGTTTGGAGGGAGTGTGGCCCTGTGGCCACTTTGATTTTGTAGAGTGCTGACCTCTGGAACAGTGAGAAGATGAATTCTTGTTGAAGCCTATGCAGCAGGCCTAGGAACCTAGTATAGGGGGAAGAAGACAGACAAGCAAGAATTGCCAGTGTTTGGAAATGGATTCTTCTTTGATACACTGATTTATAAGATGAGAGGGAGTCAGTGATCACTGTGATTCCTTCTACCTCCAAACATTCATGAGTCTATAAAGCTCTTCCACTAAGGTATCATCTACTGGGAGTTCCCTGATGTAGTCCATGCTTTCACTGCCAGGGGCCTGGGTTTGATCCCTTGTCAGGGAACTAAGATCCCAAAAGCCAAGAGACATGCATGGCAAATAAATAAATAAAGTAAAAATAAGATGTCATCTACTATATTTTGAATGAAGTAATTCATTCAAATGAATGAATTTGAATGAACATCAGCGAGATGGAATTCTGAAGAGCTCCCTTGCAATACTGCACCAATACTCCCCTGAAGAAAAGGCTGGAGATATTCACTGAATAAATCTTCCCTCCACTGATGGAGGAAATAAGACGGTTTCCTTTGTACTGTTCTGTGAAGTACATGTGGGAAAACTGCCCTGTGAGAATTCAGTGAAGACTGATTCTAAACAGTTAACACAAATTTTAAATATGTATAATAAGGGAGATAGATTTTATTTTAGTCTTAATGCAGCCAAAAAGAAAATGGAAAATACCAATGAATGTAATTCAGGAATAAAATATAGACAGAAATGAACCTAATAAGCAAATTAGCCTTGAGCTCTAGCATTAGGTTTCAGTTCTACAGGTGGAATAATTTGTGAAAAAAAATCATTTTTACTCACTTTAGTTCTCAATTTTGTTAATCACTTAGGAAAGTTGGAGGTAAAAAAGTATATATATTGCTTCTTTTTTGGGGGGGATCTTTTGTTCTCTTTATTTTATTTATTTATTTTTTTACTTTACAATACTGTATTGGTTTTGCCATACATTGACATGAATCCNCAGGCCAATATCACTGATGAATATAGATGTAAAAATCCTTAACAAAATTCTAGCAGTCAGAATCCAACAGCACATTAAAAAGATCATACACCATGACCAAGTGGGCTTTATCCCAGGGATGCAAGGATTCTTCAATATCTGCAAATCAATCAATGTAATTCACCACATTTTAGAATATTTTAAAAATGGAGAAAATATATGAAGAGTAGGAATAAAACTGTCCAAAGTGTTACCTCCCACAGTCACTACCTATTAATATTGTAATATACTTCTGTCCAATTCATTTTTGTGGGTTTTTGCATCTTATAAAGAAAAGTATTATAAGTAAAATGGAAGTACTTTAAATTCTCCCTCCCCAGTTCCATTTTCTTCTCTCCCCAGAGCCAGCCACTATCAAAATGTCACATATTCTTCAATGTAATCTTTTATATTTTGTTATATACACATTTGTATTATTTTTTTAATTTTCAAATTTTTGCATAAATTCTACCATAGTGTAATAAAGTTCTCTTCAACTCAGTTTTCTTCATTCAACCTATTTTTAAAATCTATCCTTATTGTCACAAATGAATGCACTTCTCAGGGGTTTTTAACTGCTAGAAATATTTCATTACGTGGCTAGACCACAATTTATTCCCTATGAGTAATATTTAGTTCTTTTCCACTTTTTCTGTTATATTTAAAAAACACTGCTATGTATGTAAAACATATGGAGACAGACATTAACTAGNGCACTTCTCAGGGGTTTTTAACTGCTAGAAATATTTCATTACGTGGCTAGACCACAATTTATTCCCTATGAGTAATATTTAGTTCTTTTCCACTTTTTCTGTTATATTTAAAAAACACTGCTATGTATGTAAAACATATGGAGACAGACATTAACTAGGCTTATTGTGGTGATCATTAAGAAACAATACTAAAATTGAATCATTATATTATACATCTAAAAGTACATGTATAAGTAACATACAATTAACGTATGTGATATTATATGATATCATACTGAATGACTGATAACATTTTATATGATCATGTTTTCAGATTCTTACACCTTCGCTCATGCTATTTTCTATATACAATTGCTCTATCCCTTCCCACTCCCATCTCTCCTATATGAATTCCTTGAAAAACCTCATATATGACTAAGAAGTCAACTTTGAATCATGCACTAATCCTTTCAAGTAGAATTGGTAGATTAGTTAGGGTAGTATTTGCTGCATTAATAAATTATCCCCAAACATCAATGAATGATATATTCATGCAGGTACCTTCCACCTTGAGGCTCTGGTTTGTAAAGGCAACTTTCCATGTTTTAAATTCATCCCTATATGCTTTAGTTATCTTTATTCTAATTTAATAGATAAAATTTTTTAACACTAGCTTATTACTATTTAAAAACTTTAGGCTCCATGTTTTTGTATTTTCCAGGTTTAAACCCAACATTTTGGAATGAAGTTTAAATTATTGATGGTATTTTCAAGAGGATTACTTTTGATTAAAGTTGATGTTGTAAAGAATTCTAGGTATTGAGAATAGATGGCTCTGGTTTGAGAACGCTGATGAGTATTGAAGTGATAAATAGGAAATGGTGATGATAACTACAAAGAGAAAGAACATGTGGGCATAATGTCATTATACAGGAATGCAGGTTACTTTTATAAAAATAAGACAAAACAAGTAACCAAGTATGATAGACCCAAACAGATAAAATAAATTTTTGATGATTGCTCTTTTAACTCCTAAAAAAAAGAATTTTCCATTTTAATATAACCTTGCAGAAGATTATACAGTGTTTAGGTCATATGGGCTCCTCTTGTGACTCAGATAGTTAAGAATCTGCCTGCAATGCAGGAGACCCGGGTATGATCTCTAGGTTGGAAAGATTATCCAGAGAAGGGAATGGCAACCCACTACAGTATTCTTGCCTGGAGAATCCCTTGGACAGAGAAACCTGGTGGGCTACAGTCCACAAAAGAGTCAGATATAACTGAAAGACTAACACTTTAACTTTCACTCAGAAAGGGTAGGATAATATTCTGACATTTTTAAAAGTATGGTTTAATCATTGGGCTAATCTCAAGTTAAAAAAAAAAATGAAGTGATTTGTTCCATTAGACCCAAGAGATCACAAACCTAATTATTCCATTGCTTCCTCAGGCATAATCTCCATGTCTGTTGTTTAAAAAAGCTAATTCTCAGAGGATGCTATTAGTAACTCACTTTTGCACTGTTTGTCCCACACTGGAAATAGTGCAGATGTTATAAATGTCACTGTGTTTCCAAAGCATAAACCTCCATTAATCATTCATATTTATGGTTTACCAGGAAATAATATCACTAAGCAGCCGTGGGATATTATTAGGAGAAGGTAAATGGGATACTGAGAATTTTTTAACAACAGTGTGCACTGTCATGCCTTTGCGCTTCCATGCATACTGTTCCCTTGACCCAGGATCCTCTTTATCTCCCTCTTTTGCCATCTCTCTCTCTTTCTTGAATTTTTTCAGGGTCTGCTTTTATTTAAGGCCCAGGCCACCAAGGTGGCTTCGTGGTAAAGAATCCACATGCTGACGCAGGAGATTATGGGTTCAATCCCTGGGTCAGGAAGATCCCGTGGAGGAGGAAATGGCAATCCACTCCAGTATTCTTGTCTGGGAAATGCCATAGAGAAAGGAGCCTGGCAGGCTACAGTCCATGGGGTCTCAAAGAGTCGGACATGACTTAGCGACTGAGCATGAGCATTCAAAGCTCAGGTCAAATATCAGCTCTGTAAAGCTTCTCTGTCTTCCCCAAGGTAAAGTTTCTGTCCTTCCTTTTTGCTCTGCAACTCCCCTTCATTACCCACCCCCCCACACCTTCATCTGTACCTGTCAATAACATGGGATGCTCTTTGCAAATGTTTGTAGAATCGAATAGAATCCATTTACATGTAAGACAAATATTTGATGATTATTTTAATTTTCCTAACACTCTCCAAGTGGCACTAATAATAGCAGGTAGATGCCTATTGCCATTCTTATGGGCAGTCCATAATGGCACTTAGGAATGAGTAATTGGCTTCAATTTTCTTCAATAAAAGCCTATAAACTGAAACCACTATACATGGATTCTGGAATCAGATAATTAAGTAAATGGACGGCAGAAGGTGGGAGCCAGGTTTCTCTCCATTGGAAGTGGAACGTTACAGACAAACAAAGGGAGAAAACTAGAGTGATCGATGTGATAATAGATTAGAATTGGAGACATCAGTATGAACTCCTACTTAGCTTAATACAAGTACAGATGTATACACAGATAGACCTGTAGATACAAATAAATATACAGGGTAAGTTATTATGCACCTATGGAATTTCTGGCTCTGTTAACTGAGAAGCCCTAGAAATAAACACTCCAGCAGCAATGAGCACACCTAATGCTCAGATCTTAATTTCTCTATCATTCTTCAATAAAAGGAACTGAGGAGCCTTGGAGAAATTCCGATTATAGAACTGGAACAGAAATGTACACAGTGAGCCTGGAGTATCTTATAGTGCCAGAAAGTAAGAAAGTGCTGGGCAGGGGGATGGTGGGATGGATCAGAGATTGGGATTGATATATATACACTACTATGTATAAAATAGATAACTAATGAGAACCTACTGTATAGCACAGGGAACTTAGTGCTCTGTGGTGACCTAAATGGGAAGGAACTCAAGGAAGAGAGAATATATGTATATGTGTGGCTGATTTACTTTGCTATACAGCAAAAACCAATACAGGTCTTCCCTGATGGCTCAGTCAGTAAAGAGGCTGCCTGCAATGCAGGAGATCTGGGTTCAATCCCTGGGTCGGGAGGATCCCCTGGTGAAAGAAACGGTAACCCACTCCAGTATTCCTGCCTGGAGAATTCCATGGACAGAGGAGCCTTGTGGGCTATAGTCCATGAGGTCACAAAGAGTTGGACACAACTGAGACTAACACTTTCACTTTCAGAAACCAATACAACATTGTAAAAAACTATACTCCAACAAAAAGTAAAAAAAAAAAGAAAGAAATGCCAAAAAGGCACCAATAATGGGGATATCAAGGGCTCAGGAGTCAATTGAAACAGCTCCCAATGGCCAAAGCTGCAATAATTTAAGCAAGAAAATAAGGTAGTACTGGATTATAACCTAACATGTAAAATAAGTATTTGTGAGTCCATATTGACAGGAATGATAGATAAACAGACAGTGAGAAAAGACAGATCCTCTGTGCAGAAGAACTTCAGTGATTTTTATAACTACTCCACCCTCAAGAAGGTGGAGCATAATTCCTCATCCCATAAGTATGGGCAGTGCACAGTGACTGCCTTCCAAAGAGTGCATTGCGGAAAGAGGAGAAAAGAGTAGCTTTGCAAAAATGGTATCGATTATCTTCTTTGCAAAACAGAAATAGAAACACAGACATAGAGAACAAAGGTATGAACACCAAACAGGGGAGGGAGGTAGGATGAACTAGAAGACTGGGATTGACAAATGTATACACTGTTGACACCAGTACAAAATAGATAACTAATGAGAACCTACTGCATAGCACAGAGAATTCTACTCAATACTCCGTGGTGACCTAAATCGGAAGGAAATTCAAAAAAGAGGGGACATATATACACGAACAGCTGATTTACTTTGTTGTATGGTAGAAACTAACACAATATTGTAAAGCAACTATACTCAAAAATTAACTGTGAAAAAAAAGAGTAGCTTTGCAGTGGAGGAATTTGACAAACACCCCCTCAGTCAAGTGCCCAAGGCTAACAATGACTGTGATAAATCATGTTGATGGTATGTGATGAGAATGGTGCTTTTTGTAAGTGGATCTTCGTTCATCTCGTTTTCTATATTCTTCCCCCAAACTCATAACCTCACATTAGTGATGAGAGAAACATCAGAAAAAATCCCAACAGTGGTACATTGTACTAAATGCATGACCAGTATTCCTCAAAATTTTCAAAATCAACAAAAATAAAGGAAGTCTGAGAAAATGCCCAGCCCAGAGGAACCTGACATCTGAATGTAATGTAGCATCCAGGATGGACTCCTGGAACAGAAAAGGGACATCAGGTAAAAACTGAGGAAATCTGAATAAATTGTGGACTTTAGCTTATTAGAAGAAACAGCTCATCAGCACATAATGTAAAGGACCCAAGAGAATGTAGGAAATGAACTAGAGCATAAAAAAGTGGAAGTGTTAGTTGCTCAGTCATGTCCAACTCTTTGAGACCCTATGGACTCTATCCTGCCAAGCTCCTCTGTCCATGGGAGTCTCCAAGCAAGAATACTGGAGTGAGTTGTCATGCCAGGGATTGAACCCACATCTCTTACATCTTTTGCATTGGTAGACAGGTTCTTTACTACTAGTGCCACCTGGGATGGTATTAGAAAAATGAGTGTGGGAATGAATGGTTTTTCCTTATGTTCATGTTCCTCACACAAATACGCATAGGAACCATATAAACATAAATATCCATATTAATATATAAAAATAGAATAAAATTTAATATACAAATATATATTTACTTATATATTTATATATTATATATATACACACATGTAAATACTAATACATAAGAGTAGCTAGGCAATTATATACATTTCTGGCTTATTTGTTTGATCTTCTTTTCAGAACTGGAGCTCTTTGTTTTCATTATCCCTCTCTTATTTCAACAGAATATAAAACTGTCATTAGGCAAAACATGACACAATTGTAGGGGTATTGGCTTCTGCATTTCTGTAAAACTGAAAGAGAAAGATATAGTGGGAAAAAAAGAAAGTTAAAGTGTTAGTCATTCAGTCATGTGTGACTCTTTTGTGAACCCACGGACTGTAGCCCGCCAGGCTCCTCTGTCCATGGCATTCTCCAGGCAAGAATACTGGAGAGGGTAGCCTTTCCCTTCTTCAGGGAATCTTCCCAATCCAGGGATTGGACCCAAGTCTCCCACATTCCAGGTAGATTCTTTACCAGCTGAGCCACAAGGGAAATCCAAGAATACTGCAGTGGGTAGCCTATCCCTTCTCCAAGGAATCTTCCTGACCCAGGAATCGAACTGAGGTCTCCTGCATTGTTTGCAGATGTCATTAGGCTTTTAACAACTGAGCTATCAGGGAGGGATTACGGAGCCTGAGAAAGTGAAATCTGTCACTGTTTCCACTTTTCCCCTATCTATTTGCCATGAAGTGATGAGACCAGATGTCATGATCTTAATTTTTTGAATGGTGAGTTTTAAGTCAGCTTTTTTACTCTCCTTTCACCTTCATCAAGAGGCTTTTAAGTTCCTCTTCACTTTCTGCCATTAGAGTGGTATCATCTGCGTATCTGAGGTTGATNGAGGAGAAGGGGACGACCGAGGATGAGATGGCTGGATGGCATCACTGATTCGATGGATGTGAGTCTGAGTGAACTCCGGGAGTTGGTGATGGACAGGGAGGCCTGGCGTGCTGCGATTCATGGGGTTGCAAAGAGTTGGACATGACTGAGCGACTGAACTGAACTGAAGGCACAAGCATGATTACCAGAACCATATATACTGATTAAAATCAGACAGAGCTGGCAGGGGATGGGCAAAGGAAGAAAAGTCATGCACAGGAAAGATTCCTTCCCACATTAAGATAATGGTTACCTCTGAGGAGAGTGGGAGGAAGAGTGGGATCTGGGATGTGGGTGAAATGGTTTCAGCTCTATCTATGACACTTTATTCCTTTTGTAAAAAGACAGCTGGAGCAAATATGTCAAAATATTGACATTTGATATACCTAAGTGATGGGTAGACAGGTGTCTGTTACAGTGTCTGTACTTTTCCATATATTAAAATTACTCATTTTAAAATAAAAACAGTTCAAATAACTCAGAAGTATATAAGGCAAAATTATTCTTCTACCCCTTTTTTCTGGCAATATTATCTTTGTATATTTTTATTTTGCTTGTGCAAGAATATATACATATATATTTTTTAATTGTAACATAATATAAATATTTCCTGAAACTGAATATTTGACTCAGTATATTGTGGACAATTTTTTCTAAGTAACCACACGTGCATTTTTTTTTTTTTCACAGTATGGATGTATCATGGGCTTACAGTAGCTCAGCTGGTAAAGAATCTGCCTGCAATGCAGGAGACCTGGGTTCAATCCCTGGATTGAGAAGATCCCCTGGAGAAGGGAAAGGCTACCCACTCCAGTATTNCATTTTTTTTTTTTTTCACAGTATGGATGTATCATGGGCTTACAGTAGCTCAGCTGGTAAAGAATCTGCCTGCAATGCAGGAGACCTGGGTTCAATCCCTGGATTGAGAAGATCCCCTGGAGAAGGGAAAGGCTACCCACTCCAGTATTCTGGCCTGGAGAATTCCATGGACTATATAGTTCCTGGGGTCGCAAAGACTCAGACATGCCTGAGTGACTTTCACTTTATTTTCATGGATGTATTTATTTTCATGGATTTTCTCTACTGATATTCGTATTGATTAGATTTCTAGGAGTTGTTTTATTTGTTTGTTTGCTGTTTGTTTGGAAGAAATTGTAACTAAAATTATATAATGACTTACCACACTTTTATTTCTGTCAGATAAATTCTCAGAAGTGAGATTTCTGGATCAAAAAATGTATGTGACAGTTGCTCAGTTGTATCCGACTCTTTGTGATCCAATGGTCTATATANATTGTAACTAAAATTATATAATGACTTACCACACTTTTATTTCTGTCAGATAAATTCTCAGAAGTGAGATTTCTGGATCAAAAAATGTATGTGACAGTTGCTCAGTTGTATCCGACTCTTTGTGATCCAATGGTCTATATAGTCCACGGAATTCTCCAGGCCAGAATACTGAAGTGGGTAGCCTTTCCCTTCTCCAGGGGATCTTCCCAACCCAGGGATCGAACCCAGGTCTCCCACATTGCAGGCAGATTCTTTAACAGCTGAGCCACCAGGGAAGCCTAAGAATACTGGAGTGGGTAGCCTAACCCTTCTCCAGGGGATCCTCCAGACCCTGGAATTGAACCAGGGTCTCCTGAATTGCAGGTGGATTCTTTACCAACCCAGATTTTATCCCTAGGTCGGGAAGATCCCCTGGAGAAGGGAATGGTAATCCACTCCAGTGCTTTTGCCTAGAGAATTCCGTGAACGGAGGAGCCTGGAGGGCTACAATCCATAGGGTCAGTGACTTTCACTTTTCTTTACCAACTGAGCTATCAGAGAAGAAAAAAAAAAGTTTACATTTTAATAACTATCACTAAATTGCTTGCAATAACAGTTGTAATTTTTTCAGTTCCACCAACTGTACACAATAATGCCAGTTCTATGTCTCCTGGGCAACACTAGAAGTTATCAACCTTTTCCATCTTTGGCATTCCAAATTATCAGTTGGTTTTGTTTGTTGGTTTATTTTTTCATTTTCTTAATGACTTGTAAGTTTTAGCATATTCCCTATGTTTACTATACGTTTGCATTTTCTCCACTCGAGAATTGCCTGTTAATATTTTTTGTTCTTGTTAAAATAATTTGATATCTTCTATATAACTCGCTGATTTGCTCAGTAAACATTGATGGAGGAGATAGTGGGGGTCTGGGACTATAGGCAATGGCAATTAAGATACAGATTGTACCTTCAAGGAACTTACAGTCTAGTAGAGGGATTCAAGTGATAAAGTGTTACAAGCACAGCAAGAAATGTCTGTATAACAGAGTATAAGGGAGACCTTTTGGAGACCCAGGTAGGACTAGAAGTCTTAACTCAGGATGTGATGCTTCAGCTACTGGGTCTTGCACATGAGTATTTCTTAGGCATTTCTCTCAGCTGGGAATCTGTTCAAGAGAGAAGAAATCATGTATAAAACCATACAGATCAGTGCCCTGGAGTTTTGCCACCGAGATAGAAAATCAGGAGTTGCAGCTTTGGGAATAGAATGAAGATGAGGAAATCCAAGTGGCCTGTGATATGCCCAGCTGAAGACATTCAATGGGTAGTTGAATAAACATGTCTGGAGAACAGAAGACTGGTCCAAGTTAGAAATCTAGATTCGAGAGTCAACATACAGGTAGCAATTACAGCAATGTTGAAGCTGCACCATCTCTTTTGAGTTTTTGGTGTGAAGGATGATTTGTCAGCAAACTGAACACCTCTAACTGCTATTTTTTAAAGCTCTTGTGTCTGCCTTATTTTTTTTAATGTCTCTTCCTTTGCTTTTAGTAGTCATTTTCATACTGTCAAATATCTCCTATTATACTCCCTTTTCTGCCTACTTTTAAAAATATTCTGTAGGTAGAGATTGGCTAAAGTTAAAGTATTAGTCCCTCAGTTGTGTCTGACTCTTTGCAACTCCATGGACTGTAGCCTGCCAGGCTCCTCTGTCCATGGAATTCTCCAGGCAGAATACTGAAATGGGCAGCCATTCCCTTCTCGGGTCTCCTGCATTGCAGGCAGATTCTTTACTGTCTGAACCACCAGTAAAGCTAACCTCTCTAAAAATTTAGGATTGTGTGTCTATATTAATATCAAAATCTATGAATATATCTAACTAAAGAGAGATGAGAAGCTGTCTTGGTAAAATATTGAGACATGGAGGTTTTGTCTCTTAAGAATTTTGTCGAAGGGTGAAAAAGAATTTTCTCTGGTGGGCCAGTGGTTGAGAATCCTCCTTTCAATTTGGGATTTCTTTGGAAGGATTAATGCTAAAGCTGAAACTCCAGTACTTTGGCCACCTCATGAGAAGAGTTGACTCACTGAAAAGGACTCTGATGCTGGGAGGGATTGGGGGCAGGAGGAGAAGGGGATGACCGAGGACAAGATGGTTGGATGGCATCACGGACTCAATGGACGTGAGTCTGAGTGAACTCTGGGAGATGGTGATGAACAGGGAGGCCTGGTGTGCTGCGATTCATGGGGTCGCAAAGAGTTGGACACGACTGAGCGACTGAACTGAACTGAACTGGATGCAGGGGACACAGGTTCAGTCCCTGATTGGGGAACTAAGATCCTACATGTGGCAGAGCAAGTAAGCAGAGTGGCAACTAAGACCTGATGCAGTCAAATATATAAATGATTTCATCACTTATACTCTGATTCTGGTGTGCTTTCCATGATAGATTAAGAGGTCAGATACTTGGGTTCTGGATCAGTGAAACTTTGCTATAATAGACTCAGACATAATCTCAGCATTTTTAATTGCCTTCCCTTTACAAATAAGCTATTTATGAACTGAATTTTTTAAGAAACTCACTTAACCAAATGATTTACATTTTAATTTCAGACACATTTTAAGATGAATCTTTAATAGCCTACTTCTATCACTTCAGCTTGAAGACCATCTTCATCAAGCAGGTTAGGACTAACAACGAAATGCAGATGGCACCCACATTGCTTAAAGATGCCCATCACTGAATCTTTAGTAAATTAAACAATATTTTGTAATCAAATCGGTACTTCAAATTGTTCTGATTTATGAATTTTAATCTGATCTATTTTCTTTTCATTTGGCCTTGCATTTTTTAAGGTTTTTTTTGATGTGAACCATTTTTGAAGTCTTTATTGAATTTGTTACAATATTATTTGTTTTATGTTTTGATTCTTTGCCAAGAGGCATGTGGGATCTTAGCTCCCCTAGCAGGGATTGAACCTGCATTCCCTGCACCAGAAGGGGATGTCCTAATCACTGGACTGCCTGGGAAGTTGAATTGTATTTTGTATTTTACTTTATACTATCAAAGCAAGATATGCATGTGGTTAAATCATCAAACAGAAGGGCTTAGAATGAAAAGAAGAGTTTGCTGCTCCATCTTTACAACCACTAGTTCACTCTTTAGAGGCAAAACTTTAAAAATACTTGTTTCTAGTCCCTTTGGGATGCCTCAACAGTCTTTTAACTTGGTCATTAGTGTGTGTGTTTACAGCTTTTTTGATGGTATCATCTGACTTGCTATTGAGAGATGAGGGTTTGCCTCCTCTGCATCTCCCTACTTCACCTTCTTTTTTTTTGCTTACCTCCCTATGTTTTATCACTATTTATAACTCTTCTAGTAGACATCTCTGCAATTTTATTTTTATTTTTTATAAACTTTTTGATGTTGTCCATTTTTAAAGTCTTCGTTGATTTGTTACAATTTGTTTCTGTTCTTTGTTTTGGTCTTTTCCCTTGAGGCACGTGGATCCAGACCAGGGATCAAACTCACACACCCTGCATTGGAAGGTAAAGTCTTAACCACTGGTCCACCAGGGAAGGCCCATCTCTGCAATTTTAAACAGCCTGTTAAACCTCCACCTGCTGGTCCAAAAGCCACAGCCAACACCTCTTGACCCCTCCCTATAAACATCAAGACACTGATACACAGGCTTTCTACCTCTTCAACTCCAACCTCATTGTCAAGGTGGATAAACTTTACATTCTTTCTTGGAATACAATTAAGTCTCTGATTTTTTTATGGCTTATTTTTTAAAATTTTTATTGGAGTATAGCTTATTTACAATGTTGTACTAGTTTTTTCTGTACAGCAAGGTGACTCAGTTGCACATATACATATATCCACTCTTTTTTAGATTTTTTTTTCCCATTTAGGTCGTAGAGTATTGGGTAGAGTTCCCTGTGCTTTACGGTAGGTCCTTATTAGTTATCTATTTTACATGTAGTATATATATATATATATGTCAATCATTTATGGGTTAATTTTTAAATTGAAATTTTAGTGAACAACTGTATCTGAGCAAGTAGGCCCTCTGCTCAAGGGAAAGAACAGGGGGAAAAGGCTTTATTGTGGGGCAGCCCAGCAAGGAGACAGGAGGCAAAGTTCAGCTCTGTCTTCTTGACTGGCTTTTGAGTAGGGCATTTCTCATCAAAGAGGGGACTGGAAGGTGTTGGAGCTGAGTAAAGATTGGGGAAGGGTAAAGGGAAATTTCAAGGGTCTTCTGCACAGGCATGACTGTCTTCATAGGTCACTGCAGATTTGGGAGGTTCTGGGTGCTGTCACTGGACAGGGCAATCTACTGTACTTCACCCCACTCCAGTACTCTTGCCTGGAAAATCTCATGGACGGAGGAGCCTGGTAGGCTGCAGTCCATGGGGTCGCTGAGAGTTGGACATGACTCAGTGACTTCACTTTCACTTTTCACTTTCATGCATTGGAGAAGGAAATGGCAACCCACTCCAGTGTTCTTGCCTGGAGAATCCCAGGGACGGGGGAGCCTGGTGGGCTGCCGTCTATGGGGTCACACAGAGTCAGACACGACTGAAGCAACTTAGCAGCAGCAGCAGGGTGTTGTCACATGTGGTGGATTTTTTGGTCCCTAATGTCTAAAGTTCACTGATTGGTCATCTAGTCCCTCAAAGCACCTGTGTGATATTCAGTGAAAGGAGGTGGTCAATAAGCAGTTTCCTTGTCTGTGGTTTACCTGCTGTTCTCCAACTAAGCTCAAAGGCCTTAAGTAGTCACCTTTTGCCTTATTTTAGCCAAGGCAAATGGTATGGGGGTACTGCTTTACACCTCAAAGTTTACAGTATTATGAATATGTAACTTCTGCTTCCTATAGAATCCAGCTGTGGGACTGGGTTACATTCCTTCCTCTTAGATCCCATGTCACATCACTGTTGCTGTGCCATTCAAAGGAAACATTCCTACAGTTAAGTTCAAATAGATCCTCCTTTCTCTGCCCTACCATATCACTTGTCTTTACTATAGTTTCAAGCTGGTAACACTCTATATAATCAACTGACTCTCTTTCTGTCTCTAAGATCTGCACTTGGAAATCTCTGACCTCTTGCTCAAATGTGTACTGGTTATACTTTAAGTCTCAGTATAACTACCACTTGGGGATTGTATACAATTGTTATTCTGGTTAGGCACTTCTGTCTCCTAAAGGCTTATCTTGTCCTTTATTTTTTTATTTTATTTTTTTTAGTTTAGTTGGAACATGTCTTTAAGCAACTGTTTAAGAATTGATGAGCAAAATAAGAACAGACATCAAGACCAATGGAATAAGAAGAGAGAGCTCCCCCCTTTACATATGTGGTCAAATGGTTTATAACAAGGGTGCCAAGAGCATTTAGTGAAGAAAGGACAGTCTTTTGAATCAATGGTTCTAGGAACACTGGATATCTACATTTTAAAGAAAAAAATTTAATCTTAGTCTTCAGTTCAGTTCAGTCACTCAGTTGTGTCCGACTCTGCAGCCCCATGAATTGCAGCACACCAGGCCTGCTTGTCTATCACCAACTCCTGGAGTTTACCCAAACTCATGTCCATTGAGTCAGTGATGCCATCCAGCCATCTCATCCTCTGTCTTCCCCTTCTCCTCCTGCCCCCAGTCTCTCCCAGCAGGGTCTTTTCCAATGAGTCAACTTTTCACATGAGGTGGCCAAAGTATCGGAGTTTCAGCTTCAGCATCAGTCCTTCTAGTGAACACACAGGACTGATCTCCTTTAGGATGGACTGGTTGGATCTCCTTGCAGTCCAAGGGACTCTCAAGACTCTTCTCCAACACCACAATTCAAAAGCATCAATTCTTCAGCTCTCAATTTAACCTTACACACATGCAAAAAATAACTCAAAATAGGTCAAATGCCTGAAGTATAAAATTCTTAGAAGAAAAAATACAGGGAAAGCTTCATCACATTGAGCTTGGGAATGATTTCTTGGGTAGGACACCAAAAACATAGGCAATGAAAGAAAAAATAAATTAGAATTCACCAAAATAAAAAGCTTTATGTCATCAAAGGACACTATCAAGGGATTGAAAAGGCAATTACTAGAATGAGAAAACATGTACAAATCATCTGAGAAAGTATTAATATCCAGAATATACAAATAACCCTCACAACCCAACAACAAAAAGCCCAATTAAAAATAGGCAAAGGATTTGAACCAACATTTCTCTAAAGGAAATACACAAATGGCCAGTAAGCACATGAAAAGATGCACAGCATCACTAATTATTGGGAAATGAAAATCAAAACCTCACTGTGATACCACTTCACATCCACGTGGATAACTATTGTAAACAAACACACAACAAACAACCAGAAAATAACACATGCTAGCAAGGACTGGAGAAATCCTCTGTGCATTGCTAGTGGTAATATGGCAACCCACTCCAGTGTTCTTGCCTGGAAAATCCCAGGGATGGAGAAGCCTGGTGGGCTGCTGTCTATGGGGTGACACAGAGTCGGACACGACTGAAGCGACTTAGCAGCAGCAGTGGTTGGTAATGTAAAATAATGCAGCTGCTAGGAAAAACAGTATGGCAGTTCCTTAAAAAAATTAAACATAGAGCTACCATATGATCCAGGAATTTCAGTCCTGGGTATTACCAAAAAGAACTAAAAACAGGGTTTTGAACAGATGTTCGTATACCAGTGTTTACAGCAGCATTATTCACAGCAACCAACAGGTAGAAACAACCTAAATATAGATTAACAGATGAATAGATAAACAAAATGTGTAATATACATACAACGGCATATTATTCATCCATTAAAAGAGAGATATTTCAATATATGTTACAACACAGATTTTGAGAACAAGAGGGAAGAGGGTAGGGGCAATATAGGAGCAGGGGATTAGGAGGTACAAACTAATAGGTGTAAAATAAACTACAAAGTTATATTGTACAATGCAGGGAATATGGCCAATATTTTATAATAACTATAGATGGAGTATTACCTTTAAAAATTGTGAATCATTATATTCTATACCTGTAATTTGTATAATCAGTTCAGTTCAGTCTCTCAGTCGTGTCCAATTCTTTGCAGACCCCATGGACTGCAGCCCGCCAGGCTTCTCTGTCCATCACCAACTCCTGGAGCTTGCTCAAACTCATGTCCATCAAGTCGGTGATGCCATCCAAGCATCTCATCCTCTGTTGTCTCCCCTTCTCCTCCTGCCCTCAATCTTTCCCAGCATCAGGGTCTTTTCAAATGAGTCAGTTCTTCGCATCAGGTGGCCAAAGGATTGGAGTTTCAACTTCAGCATCAGCCCTTCCAATTAATATTTAGGACTAATTTCCTTCAATGTTGACTGATTTGATCTCCTTGCAGTCCAAGGGACTCTCAAGAGTCTTCTCCAACATGACAGTTCAAAAGCATCATTTTTGGCACTCAGCTTTCTTTATAGTCCAACTCTCACATTCATACTTGAATAATACTGTACATCAAATGGATATATGATGTACAGTATTACCTCACATGTGTACATCAATATATGTATATGTATATATACTGAATAATGAAATTCAATAAAAAGTTTGAAGTTGAAAAAAATTATAATAATATTGAAAAAATAAAGTTACTTAGACTGTATGTTAAATAATGAATGAAAAGAAAATATTTTGAGTCCTCAAAGTCTAAAAAATCTCTTTAATTTCCCTTAGATTTTATTCATAGTTTAGTCAAGTATAGAATTCTGGGTTGAAAATCATTTTTACTTAGGAAGCTGAAGTCTCTTTGCCAATGAAAAGTCTGATGACAGCTGATTCTTGAAAGCTCTTAGCAGTTTAGCATATGCTTTTAAAATAAGACACACTGATTAAGGATGTGGGCTTCCCTAATGGCTCAGTGGTAAAGAATCCACCTGCCAATGCAGGAGCTGCAAGTTTGATCCCTGGACAGGAAAGATTCTCTGTGAGAAGGAAATGGTAAGCCACTGTAGTAATCTTGCCTGGAAAATTCCATGGCAGAGGAGCTTGGCAGGCTACAGTCCATGGAGTCACAAAAGAGTTGGACACAACTTAGTGATTAAACAACAACAATTGAGGACCTAAGAAATTCCTTGGGCCTTTTCCCTTAAATTTTCAACTACAGACAAAGCTTCAAATTTAAATTATAGACACTTGATCTGTTAAGAAATCTAAGGATTAGTAATGGTGTGTAAAAATAACTCATTCTTACAACCTTCAGAGTTTTGCAACTAATTGGACATGCCAATCAAATGATCAAGACAGGGTCTTCTATACTTATTCTAATAAGGAATTTGAATCCTAGGTGGATACTTGTTTATTTTTATGCTATGTTATAACTTGCAAATAATGAAGTCTTACTCCCTAATCAAACACTATGCTGCTACTGCTGCTGCTGCTAAGTCGCTTCAGTCGTGTCCGACTCTGTGTGATCCCATAGAAGGCAGCCCACCAGGCTCCCCCATTCCTGGGATTCTCCAGGCAAGAACACTGGAGTGGACTGCCATTTCTTTCTCCAATGCATGACAGTGAAAAGTGAAAGTGAAGTCATTCAGTTGTGTCCGACTCTTAGCGACCCCATGGACTGCAGCCTACCAGGCTCCTCCGTCCATGGGATTTTCCAGGCAAGAATACTGGAGTGGGTTGCCATTGCCTTCTCCGAACCAAACACTATAGATCCTAATATAAAAAATAGCATGAAACTAATCACTAACTGTAAAGACAAAAGCACAGTTGGGGCTGATTTTATCAAGGGAGACTGTTCAATATCTTTTGATATCAGAATTTTAATTAAAAGTGGTATATGTTTCAATTTTTCATTTCCTTACCTTACATGGGAAGATTACCAAGACTGAAGGCTTAAATACAAACCAGAAATAATTAAAATATATAATAAAAGTGAGACTTTTAAGTAAAGTTTCTTTATGCCCTTATACTCTGAGCTCATTTTAGGTGAAAAGAAACCTAGTGATATTACCTTAGTTGAGTTGTCTGCTAAATATTCTATGTACATAATCAACCGTATAATCCAGACATTCATAAGCTTATTTCTCTCTACAAGTCTTCTTCTGTTACTTATTGTTACCAAAGAAACATAATCTTTTCTGTAACCAAAAAGTCAGTGATGAATGTCCCCTAAATAATATCAAGAAATATAAACAATATTACTGATTATTGCTTGTGTCTTAATTCTGTTTATAATTTGTAGGCAATTTCAGATGGCTGATTTACAAATTTGTATTGAATTATCTATGCCCCTTAAAGCCATAGAAGATTTGGGGTCTGATTGCCTTTGCATCCAACATCCTAGCTGCTCAGGCTAGGTACCACGGTCAACTCTTCCCACACCCGAATACAGAAACACAAGGCAACATTTCTACACGGGGACTTCTGTACTGCCATTCCCTTGCTGCTCCTTAGGGCTCAAAGCAAAATGCATGCTTTTGTTTTGCAACATTCTATTGAATTTTCTGCCTACTGGATTTAATTTAACTTGATATAATGCTATTACTTTTTTCCAGCAGTCAATGTTGTCTTATATATTTAGTAAACAGTCAAATTACATTATTTTGTTTTATAGAATTTCAGCCTTCTTTTGAAATCTGGCAGCACTGAGACCAGAAAAAGAAGAAAAGGACAAAGAACGATTGAATGAGCCCATCTTATAGGGATCACTGCCTTTGGTCTGTTGTTTTCTTTGTAGCTGTAGCCCTTCTGTAATATGGGATTCAACTCCATCGTCACTATTAACACCCATTTCACCACAAACATAATGCTAAGTTGCTCAGTTGTGTCCGACTCTTTGCGACCCCACGGACCATAGCCCACCAGGCTCCTTTGTCTATGGGATTTCTCAGGCAAGAATAGTGGAGTGGATTGCTATTTTCTCCTCCAGGAGATCTTCCCAATCCAGGGATCAAACCCACATCTGCACTGCAGGTGGATTCTTTACTTGCTGAGCCATCGGGGAAACCTCTGTAAACATAGACTGAAATCTTAATTTTTTGTGTGTGGAGAGTTACAAACCATGTTGTATATCTCATCAAATCTAACTGTAATGATACTATCACCTATCAAACAGGACATATATGTCATTTTTGACATTTTATATACATGCAGTGCATTACATCTTATGAATTATATACTATATATTTAATCTCATTTAAGCCTCAAAGACATTCCATGAGAAATGAATGATTAATGCTACTTTACATATGAGAACACAAATGCTCAGGGAGGTAAAAGATTTCCCTAGGGTCACACAGCCATTCATTATCAATATCAGAACATTAGCCCAGTCTTCTGAAAGGGAATTCATGCTTTTACAAATATCTAGCACCTATCTGTGTGACTTTATTTTGGGGGGCTCCAAAATCACTGCAGATGGTGATTGCAGCCATGAAATTAAAAGACGCTTACTCCTTGGAAGAAAAGCTATGACCAACCTAGATAGTGTATTCAAAAGCAGGGACATTACTTTGCCGACTAAGGTCCGTCTAGTCAAGGCTATGGTTTT